>PXOB01000199.1:0-74344 GCA_003012115.1 Trichothecium sympodiale
CCCCCCCCCCCCCCCTCCCCCCCCCCCCCAACAACGTGCTTTTTTTTTTCCCCCCCCCCCCCCCCCCCTCCGGAGCTTTCTCAGCGTGAAAAGACTGTGCCGCCGCTGGGGCTGTCTGCCAGGCATTTGCACGTCAACCAGTTCAATCAGTCAGTCAGTCTTGGCGCCCAGCCCGACAAAGGAGAGCAATTTTATTTTTTTCTCTCTCCACTTTTTTTTAAAATCATGACACAATAAAGAATTAAGTGACATTTCTTTTACATGGTGTACTTAAAACGGTTTGGGAGAGCCAAATTTTTTTTTTTTGGTGCTTGGCTTGGAAGTTTTCCCCTCCATCTCCGCTTTGGGCCAGAAGCTTTGTGTGCGTGCGTGCGAGAGGCGTAGTAGGCTGAATAAGAAGAGGGGGAAGGGAAGGAAAGGAGGGGGAGTATTTTTCACTTAAATCAACGGTTGTGATGAGGAGATGTATTTTATGCAAATGTAGCACGGGGGGAGGCAAGGTGCAAAAAAAATACCTTGTATTCTTTTTTTTTGCGCACATCATCTTTCATCCTTTGCCCGGTCGACTTACATGTATGATTCTAGTACGGAGTACTACTGCTTCAAATAGCCCTTACACCAACCAGGCTTTACCTACTAAGAGGAGGAAAAAAAAAAAAAAAATACAATTAAATAAAAGGCACCTTCCATATGGCTAAAAGTGGCGTGAGGCTGAAATGACAAAAAAAAAGTTTTGCGTTCAAAAAACATCTCCTGGGTTGGGGTTATTCAATGCGCCTCTTAGCTGTGTTGGTGTTGATTGCTTATGGGCGGGGGGACGGGGGGGCAGAAGCTAAGACGGGGGGGGGCTACGGTAGCATTTTCACTGTTGGTACTCCGTACATATACTATTACCACGTAGTCGCAGCTAACTACTATTGCATGTTACGCCTACGAACCAACAGTAGTTTGAACCCCTACGCTCATGGGCAGCCTCGTGCCAGCGGAAGGAAGGCGCAAGGGCCTTTCTCCTCCTCCTCCTCCTCCATGCCACTTCCAGCACAAGTGAGGCGCGGAATAATTTCTGCACATCTGTCACTCGGGACGAACACAGACCAAAAAAGAAGAAGAAGAAGAAGGAGAAAAAGAACGCCAACTTTTCTCATTAAAGGAGGGGGGGCGTGTACAAATAACCCAGTGTAAGCGCTATAGTGTGCAACGTCTACATGTTGTCGGTTCAACTCACTGCCTTGCAATTTGCCTTGCGGCAAACCATTTGCTCGAATTGCATCTTCCGAGAGATTTGGAATTTCTGCTAGTTTGCGCATGAAAAAGGACCATCAAGTCTGGCAAGGCAGGAAAGGAAGGAAGGAAGGAAGCCATGTTGTTACGCTGGGCAAAGCATCCGAGGCTGAGCTGAGCCCCCAATCTCATGTTAGCGGAGGAGGAGGAGGAAGTACTCCGTAGTCCGTACATACGAGGTGGTATTAGGGGGCGTCAGCAGCTAGCCAGCCAGCCCGCTCGTCCACCCCTTGCAAATCTAAAGACGCTTGTTTTCTAAATAAAGGCCCTGAAAATCCGGGGTCGGATGCCATGACTGATCTACGTAGGTAAGTAACCCTTCCCGCATCGTGAGCGGCTTCGGCCCATATTTCGCATCGGTGATTGAAATGGCCAAAACAACTTGTGCCCTGTTCTCACGATCTTTGGAATGCATTACAATTTGAATTTATGCCATCTAAACTCCTGAAAATGATATCACTGCTAACCCTAGTTATGAAACCTCGCGCTTTGCCCTGAATCTCAAGCCTGGCACGCCGCTCCTCAAACTTAGACTGCTCAGCACCACGCTGATGCTCGACATAGCCATGGCCAGCGCCGCCCAGACGGGGTCCAGCGTGACGTGCTCTCCCCCCGGCGTGACTATGGGATATAGACACCCCGCGGCTACCGGCACCGCGAGCATGTTGTAGATGACGGCCCAGCCAAAGTTGAGCTTGATACGACGGAAGACGACGCGGCTGAGGTCGAGCAGGGTGAGCACAGCCGTCAAGCTCGACGTGGCAAGGACAAAATCGGCGCTGGAGATGGCCACGTCGCTGCCTGAACCAATGGCGATGCCAACGTCCGCCGTCGTTAGCGCTGGCGAGTCGTTGATCCCATCGCCCACCATGGCCACCATGGCTCGACGGCTGACATCCTCTCGACCGCTGCTGTCGCTCGCGTGGAGCGCGCCTTGGAGGTACTTGATCTTGGCTGCCTTGTCTGACGGCAGAACCTCTGCCAGGACGTTCGTGGGGAGGATGCCTACTTGTGCCGCCACGGCTTTGGCCGTGACCTCGTTGTCGCCCGAGAGCATCCAGACTTGGGTGCCACGAGACTGGAGGGCATGTATCACTGCCGCTGCTTCCTCTCGAATAGGATCAGAAACAGCAAGGGCTGCGGCCAGTGTCCACGACTTGGCCCATGTCGATTTGACTCCCACAAGTGCTACCGACTTGCCCTGTGTCTTCCACGCATCGAGCGAGGTGCTGACTCTCTGCGAAACATTGACCGAGAAGTCCCTCATTAAATGTTCGTTTCCCACGATTATATCCAATATTTGTCCCCCCTCGCCCGTACACGTAGCCTTCATTCCTTTGCCGGGCAATTCCTCCACCCCTTCGGTAGTAAACTCAAGCAGATCAGTTCCACAGAAAGCAACAATTGCCTTTGCAATAGGATGGCTACTATCCTCCTCCACCGCCTTTAATAAAGACAGGAGTGTTTGTGCCTCGATTCCGTCCACTCTTCCATCGGGAAAGATGAGTGACTCAGTGATGCGTGGCTCGCCACCGACTGTGATGGTGCCCGTCTTGTCAAACACTACACAATCAACCTTGTGAGCCTTTTCAAAAGCCTCACCTCCGCCCTTTACAAGGACACCATGCTTCGCTGCCAGGCCGCCACCCACAAAGATGGCTGTGGGGGCAGCCAGAGCAAGGCCACATGGGCAGGCAACGACAAAGACTGATATGGCGAATCGAAGGGCAAAGACAACCCATCCTCCAGACACGTCAGCATCGTCATTAACGATACTCCCCGTGTACCCAACAATCATCCAGATAATCCAAGTGAGGATGGCGATTAAAGTGATGACCGGGACAAAGTAGCTCGTCATCATATCGGCAATCTGCTCAATCGGAGCACGCTTGGTCTGCCCTTCTCGGACAACCTCTACTATTTGATCGAGCATCGACTTGCCTTCGGTGCCCGTCACGCGGATCTGGACTGCCCCAGCTTTATTCATTGTTCCCGCAAACACCTCGTCCCCTCTGCTCTTCTTCACTAGTCGAGATTCTCCGGTCAAGCTCGACTCATCAAAGTTTCCTTCTCCGCTGAGGACAATACCATCTGCTGGGGGAGATGAACCGTGTGGGATACGAATGATGTCGCCACACTCGAGCTGATCCAGCGGGATTGCAACACTGCCTTCTCCACTGCTGTCCTTGCCAACAAGGAGCGCCGTGTTGGGCCGGAGCTTCATCAGTGTCTCTACGGCATTGCCTGTCTTTGACTTGCTGTACGCCTCGATTAACCTACCCGCCAGCAGGAATAATGTCAAGAAGACGACAGAATCGAAGTAGATGGCATCTTCGGGCAGCTTTTCGTTCTTGGCTGCCGCTGATATCATCTGGGCGATGGAAGAGATGTATGCGATGCTCGTTCCCAATGACATAAGGAGATTCATGCTCCCAAAACGATAAAAGCGCGACAAGATCGGAACTCGGCTGCTGGGTCGCCACATCGTCCTAATCTCTTTGATGGCTCTAATATGGAAGGCGTCGGCCGCGAAGAAATATACTGGCGTCGAGAGTGCGCATAGAATGATCTCAAGTCGGGAGATACCAGACGCCCACGGCTTCATGAGGTATTGCTTGGTAGGGTCCGAGTGAGGAACTAGGCTCATATAAACAATACCGAGGACGAAAGTTGGGATAGCCATGATCAAGGTCAGGATCTCACGCCTGAGGAGACCTCTCTGGTGCTTAGCCCTAATAGCTTTGGATCGTTCTTCGAGAGTCGGCGGATGGTATATGGACGGCTTTAGTGATGGATCGGCGGCAGAAATAGCCCTGAGTATGTGGCGAATGGTAAAACCTGGGGTTTGAGGAGTGTATCTCAGCCGTAAAGTCGGGTTCTTTAACGAAGGTTCCTGAAGAATAGACAGCCGTTGTGATCCAAAACTTCCGAGCGTCTCCGAGATTCGTGCTGGACACCGAGAGCAGAAGATGCCATCGACAAAAATCTGCACTTCTCGCTCGGCAGTAGTTCGCTCCTCGCTCAAGTTGACGACCTTATCGATGGACGCATCATAGCCAAGGTCGTCGATGATGCCAGCGATATCGCGGCCGCTGCCGGGCTCGACAAACTCAACCGCTGCGCTGTTCTGAACGAGGTTGACAGTAGCTTCGGTGACCCATGGCTGCTTTTTGAGCTCGCGAGTGACGGCGTTGACACAGGATGCGCAGGTCATACCGCCAATGGAGAGCGTTGCACGCCATACTGGCTGGTCGTCCTGTGCCGTGGTTACCGTGACAGACTGAAGTGATTCATCCAAGTGACCAATATCAGAGGGAGGCTTCTCCATGGTAGGGACTCTGGTCTCAGCAGCGGCGTCGCCACTTACCAGACCATTAGTAGAACGGCATGCCGCACAATTCTGGAGATGAGCTTCTATAGCAGCCGCTTCTGCTGCTGATGATGAAGAGTCCCTCTTTCGCCATGCCCGAAACCATTCACTTGCGAAACTACCAGCATGCCACGACCCGCCATGGCTCGTCTCGCCATGCTCCGTGGGCGTCTCCTCGGGCAAATCGTTTGCCAGCACCGACGTCGTGTGCACTCCGCAAACATCGTATCCAGACTCTCGAAGCGTCGCCTCCATGGTCGCAACAGAGGGCTTGTAGGCATCAAGGTGCTCAACAGTCACGACAGACGTGACCAGGTTGGGCGACACCCAGAGGACGGTCCCCTCATAGCTGCCGTAGAGCAGGGACTTTATGCGGGCGACGCATGACGGGCAATGAAGGTTGCCGAGGAGGTATGATGTCGTGACCGTGTGCGCCGGAGCCATAGTGTGCGTTGGCTCGTTGCGGAAATCCCCCCGCGAAATATATATTGGGCCCCAGTGACGAGGAGAGAGATGATAGGTCTCGATCAGTGTGGGAGGGGGGGAAAATATATGCAGGTAGGGTAGCAGTAGTAGTAGATACAGATACAGCAGTGTCGAAGTGTCGTGATGTGAGTTGTTGCTGCAGCCCAATATTAAGGGAATTATGCATACAGCAGGTGCGATGGGCAATCAATCAGATTTATCGTAGCAACCTCGTCGAATCAAGAGCCAAATGAGTCAAATCGTCGAATCAAGTCATCAGTTGATGATAGAAACCGAAAGACGACGCGAGAATGTCACTTTAAAATGGAAAGGAAGAGAGATTGATTGCATTGCCCTTGGTCGCATTCTTCTCTCTTATACCGAGTAACACCACTTCACTTCACTTCGCCTTCTCATCTAAAATCCGCACAATTGACGCACCGCACAATGCGCGCAGCAAAATAGTCTCGAACTTGCGACAATAGTGTCGCCACGCGCGCAATTAGTCACTTTCTTTGACCATTTTTTCTACCCTTAAATTTTATTAATCAGCCCCAGATCACCTAGAAATTCTTTTACTTTGCGCTTCGCATGATGCTCCATAGACACACGGCTGTAGGTCACATGGGGAAAGTTTCATACTATTACACTTTTGACATCTTTATCTTCGTGGGAATCTAGCTACTATAATTAAAACATCTGGACTATACTACAATCATCCGCTGTACCCCGAACCTCTTTTTTCTTTTTCCCCTTCTTTGATCTTTCCCCATACTTCGCAATGCGCGGTTCATCACATATACGAAGGAACTCTTTGCCCTCCAAGTCCCTCAATTACCCAAATCCCGATCAATGGGACATAACCTCCTTATATCTCTCCATTCCAAGGTCGATCGAGTAGGTTAACAACCGATCTTGCGTGAGAGGCAATTTCAAAATGCGCGAGCGAAGCTCCATATTCTGTGAAACGTTAGTGGTTGGTTCGAAATACGTCCATGGTTTCCATGTCCACATACCTGCTTCTTTCTAGTAAACTTCAGGATCTCTCGCGCAGTCTCATCCGCCATGTCTGAGATCGCAGCATATCTAACAATCTCAGTCTCGGAAGCAGCCTCGCTGATTGCATGCAAACCGCCAAGCATCTTGTCAAGCACTTGACGAGGCACAATCTCGCCCTTCGCACGGTGTTGTAATAGTGTCAAGAATTGGCTATAGATTTCGCCACCCAATTGCCAATCTGGTATCATGTCCTGGTGACCCTGGAATTGTGATAGAATAGATGCAAGGGTAGCGTACTCCCGCTCAACAACAGCTGAAGGTGCGACTTGCTGAGATAGGACTCGGTGTGCCTCGACGAAGGCTCCAGCACGGAGCAGACATTGGACTTCTTGCGTGGAATCCTTCTTCACGCTCCGCATAAACAAAGCCAAAGCCTCCCAAATCCATGTAGCAGGAATATGGAAGTTGTCAGTCAAGGTGGTGAAGTTGGCACTAGCCTCGTTACCAATGAGCCCTGCGTGGCGACAGAGATGCTCCTGGATGGCCTGCTTTCGGGCTGCAGAATTACTGAGATGCAATAAGACGAAGATAGCCTCTAGCCATTCACCGGCACTGGTTAGTTGTGCGGCATACGCAACAGTGGCGGCATCAGCCTTCTCGGTAGCATTCTCTCCATATGTGACTCGTCCAGTGGTTGAAAGTGCCAGGCCAAGCTGCCAGCTTAGGCGCACATCGAGAGGCGAGAGTTGAGAATTCTCAGGACGCAGCACAGCTTCGAGACTGGTATTGGGGTCCGCATAGAGCTGAAGCAAACCCCAAAGAAGGTCCTGCCTCTGACCAGCATCCACGTCCTTCCATAGAGGTTGGATGCCTTGCTCAGCAAACCAAGGTTGAGGCAGAGCCTCCTTGTCCTGGCTGATATCATCCGAGTATTTCTTTACAGCAGTCCCCAAATCGTCCTTCTTGGAGATGGCATACCAGAGGCGTAGGCCAAAAGCACGCTTCCAATCAAGGCCGAATTTTTCCGAAATGACGAACGACTCCATACGGTCTTCCACTGGAACGCCCTTCATACCTTCACAGACACAGACGTTGCCGCTCAGTAGCTCGTATATGGCGCGGATAGAGTCGTTGAATTCCGAGAGCATCTTCGAATCATGCCAAGCTTTGATTTGCTCTCGCATATCCTTCTTAGCTTCGTCACTAGTGCCGATGAGCGGAACCAAAGTTGCCAGTCTGAAATTCTTGCCGTCAAAGAGATGCTTGCAAGCTTCGGTGATGCGATGACCGGCGAGGCAGGCCACCGCCTTTTCCTCGCTAGAGCCTGCTAGTCCAATTGACGTCGAAGAGGCTTGGTCAACTAGATCAGTCCAGAACTGAGATAGCTTGCTCTTGCGCACCAGATAGCTTGGTTCGTCCTCATCAATTTCCACATCGTCGAAAAGAATGCTTGCGAGTTCCCAAACTCGCTTCTCATGAATGCTCGACGGATTAGTCATTTCCTGGTTGTGAAAGATGTCGTGTAGTTTGGAGGCACGAAGATTTGCAAACGGTACATCTTCTACAATGAGAATATCTGTAAGTCGCTCTTGTGCGCGCAGGAATTTCTGGGATGGCTGGCCTCAACTGTCAATAAGAGCATGGCAGAACCGCACAGGATCGTTACTCACCTCCGTAGAGAATTTTGCCACTCGAAGGTCTTGCTTGGAGGTGTGAATGCTAGAGCGCTGAAAGGTCAAAATGTCGGAGGAATCACGGAGAGAGCGGCGGAAATGGGCTGAAGCAGTTGGCCGGGCAATGACGAGAGTCTCATCAGGTCCCCAAGTCGGACGGCCGGCATTGTGGAAGTTTTGTTCACTTTCATCGATGGTGAGATTTTTGGCTTGTCGCTCGTACGGGAACTAGTAAAGATAACTTTAGTATTTATTTCATATCAATCTGTAATTACATGAGACTCCCTGAACAGCATCCAGTCCAAGGGAGGTATTTGAATCAAAACATGACTAGAGAACCGACCTGAGGGAAGCCCTTTGTGGGAACAGAAGCCCGAAGATTCTGTCGGGACTTGGGTTTCTCGAAAAGAGAGTTCATAAGGTCGATACTCGTCGCAAATCCCTTTCCTTTCTCTGCTTCGTGGGTGCTTTCGGCAAACTGATTTCGTCGGTCCTTCATCGTGCTCTTCTTCCAGATTGAAGATTTGCGAAAATCGGTTTCATCATCAAAGCTGAGGAGATCCCCGGTCACGCGAGATGGTGACTCGGTCTTGAGATCACGGAGAAGCTGTCGATCTCTCTTGACGGGGCTGACCGTTTTCCGCAACATTTCTGCCCAATCATCACCATCCGCCACTTCGAGCTGAACGGGCCCAACTGACTCCTTCATCGCTCGCATCCTGGCTCTCAGGATACCGCCAGGCGTGCTCTTCTTGACACTCTGGCCACCTTCAGACGAGGCATCGTCGTGCTCCGCGGCTTGATGCTGTCCGGGGGAAGACCTCGCCATGTCTTCATCCTCGGACACGTCATATCCGTCGTCCATGTCACTGACCTCCTCTTCGAGAGAAAGTCTCAGATCATTTGGCGCCGAATCCGCGGAGCTATCCCCAAAAAAATGCTGCTTGCTAGGGACATCGAGCGCAAACTCTCGCTGATCGAATGCACCGGGAGGACCCCTTGGCTGCTTGAACGCGAAGGTGTCATCCTGCTCTTGGTCATCAGATGTCTCGTCCATGGAGTCAACAGGAGGCTCGGTTGGTAGAGAGAGATCCATATCAGCATCAGTCTCATCGTCTGAGTCATCAAGGCCGTAAGTAGTGAAATGCTCGACGTGGAAAACCCATACACCGGTGTCTTTATCATAGCTTTCGAATTCCGTGTCTGGGATCCTCTTGAGACGCTCTATGTGCTTGTTGAAGCGTTTTGGGTCACTGGCGACCCTCTTGTCGCGGCCGCTACGAGGCCACGATTGCTCCAATGTGATTCTAGCAGGAACGTTCAAGCCCTTACCAACGGGAGGCTTTTTGGCAGTCACAGGGTAGACGGTGGCAGAACGGGGCTCGAGCTGGATAATCTTTCCAAGCAAATCATCAGGCTCAAGGCCGCTGAGGTCGACAGGAAGCTTGAACTGGATGGAGCCAATATTCTCACGACCAACCTCAAGGTTGTCAATCTTCTGTCGCTGGACACGGTTCATTGCTTGGAGCTCCTGAATAGGGGGGTTGGTCCAGTACGCTCCAGGGGCATTATCGAAGCTAGATGAGGCTCCGTCAGGTGTCGCACTGGCATCTTCGCGTTCCACAACGCTGCTAGAGTCACCATTGACTTGGTCACTTTCAGGAGTGTTAGCATCCTGTGAGCTGACAATGGATCGGTTCTGGCGGGGTGTCACGTCGTTCTGGGAATCAGGAGTATCTTCGGGAGCAGGAAGAGCCCGCACAGGAGTTGTCCCCTCCTCACCATCGGGTTGGTTGGTGGAGAAGCTCACACGCTTGGTCATCTTGCGTGAACTATTTGCGTCCGTAACTGTCTTATCCTTTGTTGGGGTAGAGAACAGATCACTCCGAAGTTCGCGGTTAATAACAAGCTTCTTCGAACCAGTGCTGCCGTACCACTTGGGACCAGTGCTAGAAGAGAAAGCACCAGGTGCGAGGATACTATCCTCTCCATTCAGGTTTCGCCGCAGGCTGTTGCTTGACACGCTCTTGCTAAGCGATCCTGAGCTAGCTCCAAGTAAGCTCCGTCCAAGAGCACCAGGCGTACTGGAGATGCTGCTCGCGGGGCTAGCGCCAGTAGGTGTCCCATAAGTACTGTAAGAAAATCCGTAACCTTTCCTTTGCGGAGTGCCCATCCTAGAGGCCGTGGACGGTGCCAGCTTATACATTGGAAGGATCGAAGTTTTCCTAGGCTTCGAGCTGCCATTCAAAGGAGTGGCCAACGGACCAGGGTTGGGTACCTCGTTGCCACCAACGCCAGAAAACAGAGAAGGGGAACCAAAGGCCGAAACGTCGTTCAGATTGGCGGTCAAGCCCTGTGGTGTATTGTTCGCTTGCTGAGAGTTTCCTAGAAGAGAGTTACCCAGACCAGTGTTCTGCTGCTGCTGGTTGTTGCTAGCCCCGAAAAGACCGCCGCCTTGGTTGTTCTGGCTGTTCCCGAAAAGGCCTCCACCGCCAGTGTTAGCAGTTGAGCTACCAAACATGCCTCCAGGCTTTTGCTGATTGTTGTTTGCATTGCCAAAGAGACCACCAGACTGCTGGGTCTGGTTGTTGTTGGTGGCACCAAATAGACCACCTCCTGTGTTGTTGTTTTGTGTGGCATTGTTGTTGCCGAACAGGCCACCTCCAGTAGCTGGCTTGTTACCGAAGAGTCCGCCTCCCGCGGAAGCATTGTTGTTGGCTCCGAACCCGCCAGTATTTTGCTGCTGCTGATTCGCGTTGCCGAAAAGACCTCCTCCCTGATTGGTGTTGGCTGTGCTAGAGCCAAATAGACCGCCGCCAGTAGCAGGTTTTGCCTGATTATTGCCAAATAATGAGCCACCAGTCTGCTGGTTTTGGTTGTTCTGGCCGAAACCGCCAAAGGCACTGGTGTTCTGCTGCTGCTGGTTGCTGGTGTTGGCATTTCCAAACAAGCCACCACCGCTGCTGTTCGTGGCAGTGTTGTTGCCAAACAAGCCGCCAGTGCCAGCGGTGTTGTTGGTGGTATTGGTGTTACCACCAAAGGGATTAGAGTTAGCATTGGCCCCAAACCCTGTAGAAGTATTGTTTGTCGTTGAGCCAAATAGACCTCCTGGCTTTTGCTGGTTGTTATTTGAACCGAAAAGACCGCCACCAGTGGTGTTGGTGGTATTGTTGTTCGCGCCAAACGCAGTAGAAGTGTTGTTGTTACCAAAGCCTCCAGCAGTGTTTGCAGAACCAAAGAGGCCACCACCGGCGTTGTTCTGAGTCGTGGTGGTGTTGCTGCCGAATAGGCCGCCAGTAGTCGCAGGCTTGTTGCCAAAAAGACCGCCAGTGGTGCTGGACTGGTTGTTGTTGGCGCCGAATGCATTGTTTGTCTGCCCGAACCCTGTCGAAGCATTCGTTGTATTGGCAGAGCCGAAAATTCCACCGCCAGTGCTAGTGTTGTTCGTACCAAAGCCAGTAGTAGACTGCTGTTGCTGATTTTGGTTTGCTCCAAATCCACCTCCAAATCCTGAGCTGACACCGAACGCACCCGCTCCGCCAGTGGCACCATTACCATGACGGCGACCCTGGGCGTAATCAGCTAGTCGCAGCTCCTCGGTAGACCATTTCTTGTAAGGCTCCTGAAACAGAATGCTCTGGAAGTTGTTTGATACACCGTTTTCCTTCTCGGTATAGGCCTGGAAAGGTGTTCCAGCGGTGCCAGGAGGATCGCTTGTACCACCTCCAAGACCGGGGTTGTTCGAAGCTCCGAATCCACCAGAACCGAACCCCGTCGTGTTAGAGGTACCGAAGCCGGTAGAGCCAGTCGCTCCGAAACCGGGCTTGGCCTGGTTGTTGCTGTTGGAGCCAAAGAGGCCACCGCCGCTAGCGTTGGTACCGAAGCCCGTTGAAGTATTGGTGGTGTTGCTCCCAAAGCCACCAAACGTCGTTCCAGTAGTGTTGGTCGTGTTGGTTGTGTTGGAGCCGAAGAGGCCACCTCCAGTGGCCGGGGTGCCAAATCCTGTCGTCGCTGGTTTATTGGCGCCGAACCCACTAGTGTTGGAAGTACCAAAACCGCTACCTATGGGACAGTTAGTATCAGTCTATACAGACCTCTTGCTATACACTGAGTTCGCGTACCAAACCCACCAGAAGTATTAGTATTGCTGTTGCTGCCAAAAAGACCACCACCAGTAGAGGCGTTGTTGTTGCTTCCAAACACTAGACAGACATTAGACATCTCCTCGCGCGCAAAGGCCGTAGATCCAGCTTAATAACAATTTAGAGTTACTTACAGGATGAGCCACTAGGAGTGGCAGTGTTATTATTCGCAGCGCCGAAACCCCCAAAGCCAGAAGACTGCTGCTGCTGCTGCTGGTTGTTGGCGCCGAAGCCCCCAAACCCGCCACCGAAGGACATGTTGGCGATACGGCGTCGCGCGAGTCGGGGTTGTGTAGGAGCTGATGAGATACGTCCTCAAATAACTGCGACTAATCGTCGAGGGATGAACGAAGTCGATGCGAATCACTGGCTAGTTGCCGGGTCAGATGTCGCGCGCATGCGAAAGGGAAAATAATGTCGGTCTAGGTAGAGATCGAGGTGAGTATGAAACTTCGTGTGCGGATATAAAGCCACCGTGAACGATAAATGAATGCGGATGGGAAATTTGACAGATGGGAGGCAACTCGAAAGTCAAAAGTGAGAGACTCGAATCGCGCCTGGCGTCGCGGTCGAAACTGCGGGAAAAGTCGTACCTTTTAGGACGTGAACAATTACGGAATGCGAAGTATAGGGGGGAAAGAAAGAATGAAGACAAAAGTAGAGAAAAAAAAGAGAAAAAGAAAACCCAGAGCTTCACGCGAACAAGTCGTAAGGCGAGTCCTTATACTTGTCAAGCTTGCGATTTTGCTCGATGCCGACGGGAGAGGTGGCGTGGGCGTGAGGTCAGCTTTTTGCAGGCCGAAAAGGTTCTGGAGCACAAAGAGACCAAAAGCTGGAAGTCGATGGCTTAGGTTTGCTGCTCTGGCTCGTCACAGTTTGCGGCTAGCGATCGTCTGCTGACTAACACTAGCCAATCATCGTGTCAAACTGAGCTACTTGTGCAGCAAGTCTTTGATGCCTAGCGGTTGCCTGACGAGGTACGCTGACTCAAAGTAGCCTTTTTCTAAGCAAGGCAGACTTGCCCATTTCTAGCCCGGCGCGTCTGCCTTTGGTTGGTCGCGTCGCATTCGCTCGGCGCAGGCTTTCACTCCCCAAATCTATTGGATCACGAGTCGCTATTGTCATTGTTCATCAAAACATTGCTTCCATCTCCGGCTCTTTGTTCATCCTAGCAAGGTCGTCATCTTGCTCTTCAGCTTCTTTTCACATTCCTGACCTCACTTTTTTGGACTTCATTCATCAGCACCTCCCTCGCTGGGCATCAATTCCTTTTTGCACCCTCACCGATAGCTACCTCTTTGATGCTTCATCTTGCGCCCTCCTCTTACACATAATTCACTAAGAAATTTTTTTTTTTACCCTTTATTCAATCTGAAACCAAACTCACCCACAATGAATCCTCACACCACGTCTCGTTCATTTCCCATTCGCTCAATACCAGGAGCTTCCCAGAGCCAGGCTGCTCAGCAACGGCAACCAGTTGCGCCTGCTGTGTCTGCGAATGAAGATTACAATAATATCCCAGAGGAGGATCGCGAACACATTGATGAAGTTGTAAGTCGATTTCTTTTCTCCTCGCTGCATTAATTCGTCCCACGGGATCGCGCTAATTCTCCCTCAGTTTGATCTCATGGATATGAAGAAAAAGGGCTGGCTTAACAGCTATGAATTCAGGCATTCGTTGGCCGCACTGGGCTTTGATCTCTCAAAGCCAGAGTATTACAGAGAACTTGAAGCTTATGGTTCGATACCGCCGGACTGGTCTGATCCTCATAGCTGTCCCGTCAACAGGCTCTACATGTACCTTGACCAGTTTCGGTTATGCGCAGCCAAGCTCGTTGCAAACCGAGATCCTCGAGAAGAGGCAGCAAAAGTGTTCAATATGTTCGACTATGACGGCGATGGCATCATATCCTTCGAAGACATGCGGCGCCTTGCTCAGGACATCAAAGAGGACCGAACTATGACTGATGAAGAAATCCAGAGCATGATCGAGCATTTAGATCACGACGGTAAAGGGGGAGTCAATCTTGAAGAGTTCATCCAGATGATGGAGGAAGCTGGTTAAGCATTCGCTGAGTACGTCTGAATACTCACTACTACTGTCGCCAGTACAAATATCCGTGCTATCGTCGGGAAGGCGCATCGCGACGCGACGCGATCTAGGGCTTGTTCAACTACATGCTTGTGCATTGTTACAATTCCAACACATAAATAGCACAAGCTCCCGAACCGTCATACGGAAGTAGTCTGTGCCGGTCCTCCTTGCGGAGTCCCCATGCGCCATCCAAGGCTAAGAGCCTATCACGCTTCGTTATTTGGGTATACCTGGAGTTCATAGGAGTACTGGGGGTTCGAAGGTACAAAATGATGATTCAACTGATGAGGAGGATATATGCTTTAGGCAATGGATACATAGCAAGATTCAAATAAGATCTCTAAGTTTTTGGATGTAGAATGGCACGCTATCTAGGACGCTGCAATCTGCCGTGGATTGATGCTTGATAGCAGATCTCTCCAGATAACCCAAGAAAAAAGACGTGGTGTACGATAGAAAATATGCGACGTGCGGTCTGGGCCGTTAAGGCCGGGATGGATATTGATGAGAGTAACAGAGGGGAAGATGAGAATAAGGATTCCAAAAAGCCAATAGGCCAATGATTACCACCAACGCCCCTAACCCCGTTCATACGACAAGGAAAGCTTAGAACTGAATGAGATCATTACCCTGCTGGTTGGTCTGCTGCTGCTGCTGCTGCTGGAAAGCAAAAGGGTTATTGCTTCCCTGACCGTTCATGCCAGGCTGAGAGCCATAGTTAATGCTGGGCATCCCTGTAAACTGCTGGCGCATGAAGGGGTTGTTGCCCGTCATCTCAGGGGCAAGTCGGTTCGCGCCAGAACCAGCACTATTGACAAAGGTTCCCGGTGCTGTGTGCTGAGCGGGAATACGCAGATTGCCAGTGTTACCAAAGGTATCCATGCCATCACCCGTTGCCAACAATGCGTTGAGCCTGTCCTCATGCTCGCTGGTCTCCCTTTGAGGAGCACCGAAAGGCTGCTGTTGTTGTTGGCCGAAGCTGTTTTGTTGCTGAAGTTGGGGCTGCTGCATCTGGCTGAAGGATGACAGAGTTTTTTGCTCGGGCAAAGCACCCAGACTGGGAATGGCGGGCTTTGCCGATTGAGGGCGGTTGAATTGCGCGAAAGGATTGTTCGATCCGGTCGGCGTGGGTTTGAGTGCCTGTGGGCTCTGCTGGTTATTGGTTGCCCAGGGGTTGTTGCTGCCTGGCTGCATCGTCGGCTGCAGTTGCTGCTGCGGTTGCTGCTGCGGCTGCTGAGCATACGGATTGTAGCCCGTAGGCTGAGGGCCAAAGGGTTGCAGATTGTTCTGTTGGTGCTGTTGCTGTTGTTGTCCGTATGGGTCCATCCCCATGCCCATGCCAGTAGGCTGTCCGTTGAAAGCGCCATAGTTTGATTGAAAACCTGTGGCCTGGGGTTGCTGGTAACCGGTATAAGCGTTCGGCATAAAACCAGTATGTTGGTTCTGCATCGGGTTGTTTAAGTCAATGGGGTTGGCGAAGAAATCTACTTGGTTGCCCTGCTGGTAGCCCTGGTTGAAGCCGGTGTGTTGAGGCTGCGTCTGGGTCGGAGAGTCGTCGAAGAGTGCATTCGCGGTACTTTCTTCAAGCTCGCGACGTCGTCTCTCTTCTTCTTCTTTGCTAAGCTTAATCGCCTTCTGCAGGTCGTCGTCATCGTCCGCGGAAGCACCGCGTCCTTCTCTCCTCCGTCTATCCTCCTCTTCCTGATACTTGCTAGCCTCAAGGGCCAGGCGATACTCGGCATCTTCTCCCTCATCTCCAGCACCTCCTCGTCGCTCGCGCGGGCGTCGCTGGGAGCCAGAGCCGGAAGCGGAGCCCTCAAGGCCAGCCGGAGCATACTCTTCAAGACCAGTAACACGAGACTTCCAGGATTTTCTATCGCTTCGCTCAGCTCGGAGTCGTTCTTCGTCGAGAATCAGTGAAGTGATTTCTTTGGCAGCAAGACGAACTGTGTAAAGCTGATTAGTGACCATGGACCAGAATGGCGGTTAGGGGTCAGCATACCGTTGTGGCCAACATCTCGACCCTCTTCATCGACATATTGGAATTCCCGCAAAGTCTTGATAATATAGAGGCTCTGGCGAGCCCAGGTAACGACCAGTTCAGACCCTTCGTGAAGACAGTAATCCAGCACTTTGAGAGCCTTCAGAACATGGCGCCAGTTCTTTCCCTTGTCGTTCAGTCGCTTATCGAGCATGTCCATGATATCGTAGAACTCAGTGGACGTGTTAAATGTCATCTGAGCAATCTCGCTCATCTGGGTGCCCGTGGGACCCCATGGGTCGTTGCTCGTTGCTGTTTGGTGGCACGTTAGCTGCCGGTTTCATTCGGTCGGGTCAAGGCCTGCGCGAACCTTCTCTGACCTTGATCTGGGTACCAGAGTAACCCTTGGTCACGTTCCTCACGCTCCGCATTACCCTCGACATGGTGGGCGATGTGGTGTTGGTTACGAGTGAAGATAGGGGTGGTGAGAGCCTCTCGGCTTAGGGTGAGCGATCGACAGGAGAAGTCGCGTGCGTCGCGCTGAACAACAACCGTGGTTGGCGATTGAGATTTACACAATTCAGCGACCACTCGCTAGCTGTGGCAGGAGGATGAAGGAGAGACTCGGCGCTGACTCTGGTAGCTAGAGCTCTATCCGTTGTGACGTAGGCGCTTGCGTGGAATTAGTTGGAGGGGGGGCTGCGCGAAGCTTTTAGCAAGGCACTTTTCGTTAGTCCGAGAACTCGCGAAAACGGTTCTCACACTCCCAAGTGATGCGCAATCGTTTCTGGGCTGGGGTGGAAGGAAAGAAATGTTGCGGGAGATTGCAAAGATTACACACGATCGACGTGAGAGGTAGGAGTCCTCAAGCTAGTGATGTCGGGGTGGAGGTGACGGGGGATATGGCTAATAGGTATGTAAAAGGCCGTGGGGTTTAAGTGGCTCAGGCACGGAGTACTCGCAGCTCGTGTTGCGCGCAATGACGATTGCCGACAGTTCAAGGATCAGTGACAAGTCGACAATGGCAGGTTTTGCGTAGGTCAGATTGATTAGAATAGGGGATCAGGGAAAAACGGACACATTGGGGGAAGAGTGACAAATTCGGCAGAGTTTAGGTGGGTTGAGGTCGGTACCAGAATCGGGCTACAGTCAACCATGGTGGCTGAGTTGGCTGCGAAATTCCCAGCGTGGCAACTGCCCAACGAACCTACCTGACCTCGTGCAAGATTGCTGCGGTGAGACTCACTGTACTTAGTCGTAGGCGATGACATAAGGTCAGAGCGGTACCTACCTCTCTATTACATTAGCGCCTTACCCAAAGAATCTTCTGATGTGGCTGGAGCCGAGTTGTATTTGTGGCTGGTTGCATCTTGAGTCGCCCGCCAGCACAGTGAGATGCTACGTTCGTGCTCCCGACACAACAACATTCATGGCCGCAAAGGACTGGTAAGAATGGCTGAGTGCTGTTTTGATGACTTGACGATTATTCGGCAGTTTCTACTACGCAATGAGGGAGGTGCTGTCTCAACCTCACTGGTTCGCTACTACAATAGGTACTGTTGCTAGCAACTTGCGGATGCAAAGCACACCAGCAAGAGCCAACACTTCGATAGGCCCGGGAGATTGCAGATTGGAGTGACTCTGTATGCACGGCATAGAAAGCCATGCGCAGTCTTAACTACATTAGCAGTACCTTGATTTATAGGCTTGTAGGTGCTCGTCCCACCGGGAGTGTTCTGGCAACTCCGAATGATCCCCGATAGCAATGGCGGGCAGAAATGATATCTGAAGATCCAAGATTCAAGGTAGGGGTAGAAAATATGTTTATATCCCCAACATAGTTCTTATCAGCACTCCATCAAGGTCCGCCTGTGTAGTTCCTTCCTTGGGATCACTTCAAAGACGATTCGAGAGCAAACTTACTCATCTCAATACTAAGTAGTAGTTCTTGCATTGAATCAACTAAGCAAATTACAAAGCACCTCGTTCAAACTTGACTACTTCTCCATCCAGCCGATGATACAGAATCTGCTCCTCTGCTCCGAGTCTTTGGGCTGAAATTGAACCACAACACTGGCAATTCCACGCGAAGCCCTCAGGCTGCCCCACTCTGCCGTTGTCGGCCGGGTCGCATCTCTCCACGAAATTCCCGCTCGGCCGTGTCCAGCCAATTCAATTCCCCACGCGACTCCAAAGATTCCAAAGTCCTGCCTGTGAACCCTTCGTTTCGCTCTCCTTCGGCCTTGTCGTCTCAACTGTGTAATTGGAATCCTCGCTGTACCATAATCGCCCACCATGTCGGAAGAGAAGCCCCTCCCTTTCCAATACCAGTTCGCCGCAGGTGCGTAGCCATATCACAGCTGTGGCATTATCATGATTGCTAAATTATTATACAGGCGCCGTGGCGGGTGTCTCGGAGGTATGAGACTTGTAGTCTTGTCTTTTAAGTAATGCTCGCTTGCTGAATCAAAGTATCGGTTGTTATAGATCCTGATCATGTAGGTTGCCCCGCGCATGCGATCAAAAAGACATCAACTCACACCACTTTAGGTACCCTCTTGATGTTGTCAAGACCCGAGTGTATGCTTCCCTCATATACCATCGATCGAACACAGTACTCATGGGAACAGTCAGCTTCAGACCAACACCGCAGTGGGCGCCGAGAGATACAATGGCATGGTGGACTGCCTCCAGAAGATCATCAAGAACGAAGGGTTAGTCGCATGTGGATTCCCAGTCACAAAATCGCACCACCACTTACAAGAGCCTTCTTCCTTCCAGTGCCTCCCGTCTATACCGAGGAATCAGTGCCCCTATCATGATGGAGGCTCCCAAGCGTGCTACCAAGTTCGCTGCCAACGATGAGTGGGGCAAGGTCTACCGTCGTATGTTCGGAGTCGACAAGATGACTCAAGGTCTGTCCATCCTCACAGGTGCTACGGCTGGTGCCACCGAGTCCTTCGTCGTCGTTCCCTTCGAGCTCGTCAAGATTCGCCTTCAGGACAAGGCCTCAGCCGGCAAGTACAATGGCCCCATCGATTGCGTTGGCAAGATCATCAAGAACGAGGGTCCCCTCGCTATCTACCAGGGTTTGGAGAGTACGCTGTGGCGTCACATTCTCTGGAACGCCGGTTACTTTGGTGTCATTCACCAAGTTCGCAGCATGCTACCCGAGGCCAAGACCAAGGGCAAGAAAATGACCAACGATCTCATTTCGGGCTCCATCGGTGGCACCGTTGGTACCATTTTGAACACGCCTATGGACGTCGTCAAGAGTCGTATTCAAAATACCCCCAAGGTTGCTGGTCAGACTCCCAAGTACAACTGGGCCTGGCCTGCAGTCATTACCGTTGCCCGCGAAGAGGGAGCCGCTGCTCTCTACAAGGGTTTCCTGCCCAAGGTCCTTCGTCTAGGTCCTGGTGGCGGTATTCTCCTTGTTGTGTACACGACAGTCATGGACACCTTCCGCAAATGGCAAAAGTAGGGAGGAGCAGGATATCATATGGAATTACACGGAGGGTTTGACAACGGTAAGACACATAGAGTGTATAAAACTAGGTGTAACGATCTCCCAGCCTTAGAATTTGGATAGATGGTGGTCTTCAGAGATACGTCTATTGCATTTCACCAACCCAGAAATTTTTTATTATTTCTACGTTGCAGACTACGCAGCAGTATTTCTTGGCTTCCTTCTCGTAACCAACTGGCAACGGCCTCTGCGAAATTATGCAATCGATGTGTCATGTCAGTCGCAAAGCTACGGGCATATTCTATATGGTGCTCGTAAAAGGTTCAAGTCATCTATTTTTCGACCTTCAGCTTGCCCACCTGCCTCACTTCTCCCATGACGACACTTGCGTCCGCTTCCTCTTCCTCGTAATCGTCCGTCGCCATTTCAGCTTGTTCCTTCTCAGTCTCTTTGGCACGTTGGACTCGCCGGAGCATGACGGGGTCGAGGAAGAAGTCCTCGTTGAAATTCGCCCTTTTAAATTTCTGAATCATTGACATATTAAATCGGATCTGGTAGATGGGAAAACCAACGTGAAACTCACCGCCTGGCAGCCTCCGGTTTGAGGACACTGTTTCTCCTGGTTACCTTGTAGATACTCCAAGATGGCTTCCTTCTCGAAGGTATGCTTGCATTTCTTATTGCTATAGGGTTCCACAAACATGGTGAAAGTTAGGGGGCACTTGAGGCTGATATTCTCCCTTTGCAAAACGATGTCGTCGTCGTCATCGTCGTTCTCGTCAAGGGTCATGGCAGGCGTCCCGTCTGCGCGAAACCATCTGCTTGGATCCGGCAAAGGAGAACCATCGATCCCGGCCTTTGCATCATGCCACAGCTTCTTGAATTCAACGTAGGCATTCTCCAAGGCGTACTTTTCGTAAGGCGGTAGTGACTCGTACACCTTTTTCTTTTCATCCTTGTTGTCGCGATAAAGCTGCAGCCTGCTTTGGACTGTGGCTTGGTCTGCGTCTGCGTCTGCACCTGATGGTAGTTGCGCCGAAGCATCAACGTACAGCTCTTTCAGGACGGCGGCATCATCTTGCAAGTCCGCTCGCAAGTCGATGGCCCCTCTGACCATTTCTTCCGCCGTTTTCGTCATTTCTGCAGCTTGCGTCTCGAGTTCGCTGACATGTTGCACCAGCCTTTCCTCCTCGGGGCCTTTTTCCTCTCCGCGCTGACCTCTCCGGTTTTGCAAATACTCGAGGCGTTGACGCTGCTTGTCTAGCCGCAGATACATATCGTATACGGCATGGCCGAGATTGCGCAAGGCCTCCTTGATCTGATGGTTGAGAACATTGGATCCCGTGCCATGGGTGAGCTCGCCGAGCTTATTACAGGCGTTTCTATTGAGAGGGTATATAGGATCTTGGTAGGGGGGTGGTTCGGTGTTTGCTGGCTGCGGCGTTGCTTGAGGCGTTGGCTGAGGCGTCTCGGAGAATGATGGCATCCGTCCTTGGGAAAACATCGTGACCTTCAATTATTACGTCGTTGTAAGTTTCAGCATCGTCCAGTTAGCGGAGGGGCGCGATCGGACGCGATCGGACGCGATGGTCTCTGTCCCAATCATCGTCAATGGTCGGTAGAAGGGTGACAAAAGTCTCACGTGTGGTTTCTAAACCTACCACGCCGTGGTATTTTGTCAACCATTGCCTACGCTGAAGGGGAGAACTTTCAACACCCAAGACTGACTTTTGACTATCGACTTTGACGAGGAAGGTACGGTCAATTTTGGCCCTTATGCCGACAGCTTATCGCCCGTTAGACTTTAATAAAGGCAAAAATATATCAATATCAGCCTATCACTACTAGTAAATATCAGGCTTGATTATTCTCACGAATTTTAAGGAGCCCATGCTACGTTTGCGGCACCGTTTTGGATTTCCCAAGGTCTTTCTTTAGTCATTCACGTTAGTGGATATTACCCCCGGTGGTTGACTAAGGCGGGCCCCTCCCGCGTAGGCAAGTTATGTAGAGCGTGCCATGCAGCTACCCTGGAACGCAATCCGCCATTTGCAATTTGCAATTGCTGGTCTATCTATCCACACAAAGGCCATAAGCCAGGGGAAATGCGCTTACTATAAACTTCTTCTTCTTTGCGGTCCGAATACGGTTATCTTGAAAGACATTTAGTGTCAGGTCAGTTTCAAGGTTTCAGAAGGCCTTCTCTCAAGTAGTAGCCTAGGACAACTGTCACAGTAGAGATACAGTGTACACAAGGTCAATCGCAGGAAAAATGCCTAAAGGTGTCCTGCAGCAATTTTACAGTCCTAGATGTGGGAGTGCGATATGTGTGATAATGGTGCTGAACCCAATTGATTGTTGGCGGGGACGTCAACATTGTCCTTGGCCTCAACACCACCAAGATGTTGTGGTGAGATAAGCCTGACAAGAACTTGGGTTTAGAACGCAGACTCTCTCCACTGTCATCTAGCTGCTGACAGCTCGGCTGCTGTGTGTTAAGGGGGCCGACTACGTGGCCGCTCGTGCCGTGACGATGGAATGGAAGTTCTTGCTTGTCAACAATATCGATGTAGCGCTGGTTGCAGATTGCCGGGACTTTGCGCTATAATAGTTGCACGGAAATTTAATGCCGGCATGATGGTAATAGTACTAGCAGTAGCCAGAGATCTAGCAGTGAAACATAAACGTTCTAGCCCAATAAAGGCCTACGGAAACCATCAAAGTTTTCTCCGAGCCAATCGAGGTGCCTGGACCCTGATGCCCGAAGGAGGAAGAAATGGTGAGTCTGACGTCGTCGATCCCTCCCTTGATCGCGGCTGCCTCCATCGATCGCCCATCGAGAAAGTTCCGCCGATGGTAATAGCGTTGATTGTGCTACTAACAGAATTTTGCCACACTGATGCGCCTATCGTGATAGTAACATAAACACCATCCCTCGACGTTCGATCATGGCATCCATGTCAAAGTCTTTGCGATCACACACCTTTGCCGCCATCTTTGATCTAAATCTGCATGCCTTGTCTTTTGATGCATCCGCATGTGGGATTGTCAAAAAAAAAAAAGGTTGAACGCAGGCAGGCTTGTATGTACGTATGGGTATAGCAAATGTCCCATCCACAGTGCCCGGCGTTATCATTGCTCTAGTGATCGTGACATGATTCTACTCTGTACTGCAAAACTGATATACACAGTACCGCACCGGCATCACCTGATTCTGACATATTCATGTCCTGCACAAATTGGCGCATCAGAAAGGTCGCTGCAACAGAAGGTAGGTTTCACAGTATGCAGCCTACCATCGTAACACGGCTCTATATATGATTACAAAGGCTGCTTGCTTGCTTGCTTGCTTGTTCAATACATATTCTTTCATATTCTCCAACAAGTGCTCCCGACATTTCATCTTCTCCATGGACTCTTACTGACAACTGCCCTACTATCCATCTTACGGTCCTACATTCACCATGCCTCCTAGCGCATCTCCTTTGCCCTCTACTATGAACCCGTGGGAGGTTCACGCTCTTAACGTAAGTGTATCAATAGGATTCACTTGAGTGAGATGCTCGGCATACTAAAAGTGCATTTTGTAGAATACCGTTGCCGATCAAAGGCTCCCTCAAACCTCGGATATCCCAAATTCACAAACCCACGATCCATTGATTTACCCCGGTCTTTACTCAGGCACTGGATTTGACTTGATGTCTGTCTTGGTAAGTGCAATCGTTGCCCTCTACTACGCTTTTATCTAATGTCTCTACAGCTTCAAGTCATGTCTCGACCTAACCCTGTGATTGAGCTGGGACCTATCGACTGCTCTGTCGCACTTGTGGTTTACAACTTACAACATCCCGATCCTCCAATTGTTTACTGCTCAGACGCCTTTTGCGACATGACGGGCTACTCCCGCAATGAGGTACTAGGCAAGAACTGCCAATTCCTACAGACACCTCACCCCACGATTCGTCGATCCAATGCCATCATGCCGGACAAGCTCGCGGCTCACAGACTAAGCCAAGCTATCCATGATCACAAGGAGATACAACTGCAAATACTCAATTTTAAGAGAGATGGCACACCTTTCACCAATGTTATCAGCATCGTTCCAGTTGACCTCTCGCCCACTGGCTATCGCTATGCTGTCGGCTTCCAGGCCGAACTGGAGTAGCTTCACCTTCAACCGTACCTTCTACGGTACGGAGTACAAAAACTTTTTGCGAACTTCAACCTCTGACAGTAAAGGAATATTATGAACACGGCCTTCATTTGCCCTTTGTTGTGGCGGCACTAGAGCTCAATGCTCTCATAGCATATCAGAAGGCGCTTGGTTGGAAATTCTTATACGCGACACGATCATAGACCTGGTTGCTTTCAGGCATGGATGTTTTCATGTTACACATGACTCATGTTCAAGTTTGGTTGTGCATTTACATATACGAGATGGATTTACTATTAGCAGGAGTTTGGGGTTGGACAACTTGGACTATGCCGCCCATGGCGATTTTTTTCTCCTTTTTTTTTTTCAACTTACTCACTGTGCCAGCGCATCTTTTATGATACCCACGTAACTTTCAGGTTACGGCATCAGCAGAATAGACCGGGGCGTTTAATGTTCATATACACTTCAAAACCATTGTGTAATTTAATCTAAACAAGCCAAAGTGTACATAAGCCAAATATTTGTATCTTAGCCATCACCTCCTTAATCGGCTAGAGCGCCTCCGACTGCCGTCCTCGGGGACTTGGTCTTTTGGTTCCTCCTTCACCTTCGTTTCCTTCTTGCCAATTGGTGCGGGCTTCAACTTCTTGAAATGCGGGCTCTCATCCTCTTGGGGCTCTTCCTTCACCGCCAATCCCCGCTTCCTCTTGGGTTCTTTCTTGACTTTCTTTTCGTCTTCTACTGGCTCGGCCTTGGCGCCGGGTGCGATATGACCCGTCTTCTTCTGCACACTCGGCACGTAGCAGCTGGTTCTTCCGCCGACTGTGATGAACGCCAACTTCTCACCGCTGGGGAGTTTTGTAGCAGCCCCCTTGTCGCCTTTCCCCCAGCGATGGTTGAAAATCCAATGCGCTGGAAACTCATCCGAATCGCCAAGTTTATCGACAGCTGTCTGGCACACATACCTGATTGACTCGTATAGCTTCTTGATCTCGGCATCACTGAACTCATTGCAATACTGCTCCGGGTGCAGCTTCGCTTGGTATAAAGTCTCGTCAGCGACCCAGTTGCCAATGCCGCTGATCATGGTTTGATCCAGCAGCAGCGCTTTGATTGGTACATGACGGGCACGCATCTTCCCGAGCAAATACTCTTCAGTGAAAATATCCGTATCGATAACGGGGTCTGGGCCGTTCTCCACCAGAGGGGAGTGTTTTCGAATTTCATCGCCAGGGCAATCTACCAGTCTTACCCGCCCAAACCTGCGAGCATCGGTGAAAGCCACTTCAACTGGGTCCTTGCCTTCAGTTTTGGCTTGAAACTTCCAGAAACGCGGAGGCCACTGCTCGAGTTCTGATTCTTTCATCTTTTTGTAGTAGTTGGTATATGCCGTCTTGTCTCCTCTAATATGAACCCATCCGGTCATGCCAAAGTGCATGACGAGGTGTGGTGGTTTATCAAAAGTAATCCTGTAAAAGATATGAGCACTGGCGCGCCGATGAATGCATGAATGCTGCTTACCAGAAGTATTTCCCTTGACTTCCAGCTGAAACGACCTTGCATAAACATTAGTTACTGGTGGCCAGCAATATCGAGCTAGAACATGCCTACTTTCTTGCCTTTAAGAGCCTTTTCGACTTCTGCCCCGGTTGTCTTTGCTTTCCCAAAGACATTGGCGTCATCTATAGCAGATGCATCGGCTATTCTTTTGCCTACAAGCCGTAGCTTGAGGAAGTGAACGATTCTCGCAACTGGGTACTCGGTCAATAAATGGCATTGTAGATGAATGGATTGGAACACTAGCCTTCTGCAATCTCAGGCATCTTATGACTTTGTTTATGGGTATAATACAACGGGAAATGGATTGCTCACTCGTACGTGGTACATGACGCGCGCTGGCTCTTCCAGCTTTGGAGGCTAACACGACCAGGGCGCGAGATCCCGTGACCTGATTACGTGATGCGATTAGATCTCCCCACAACTAATATCCAACAAGCAATTTTCTCAGCCCGCGAACTTTTTTATTTTTCTACTTCCTCCATAGAAAAAACTTTTTTCCCTTTCTTTTCTGCATCACAAAATTTGCGCACTCAATGGTAAGTCTACAGATCTACTCCTCGTTTTTTATCCTTCTCCTGTGTGATGACACACATAAACCGCAAACTAGAGTCTTTGACCTCTTGGAATGAAACCGAAATTTACACGTCAGTCTGATCGACATTCGACGCTGCTTAGCCATTGCTGTTTATTTTCTTGGGAACTGCAACTAACAGTTCATTTAGAGGCGATCTGTCCAAGTGGGCACATGATTTATGTGACAACTCAGCTTAGGCAATCTGTTGCTGCTGCGCACATGGTAAGTGGCTGCTGCCTTCTCTTTCTTTGCTTCCATGATGATCATTTCGTATCAATATACGCTGGAAATTACCGGCTGAGTTCCTTCAATGAGGATATCAAATGGCTATGTCTGATGGCAATTACTTCACTCGATTTTTTTCATAGCGTTGTTTTCGAGGCAGTCGCTAACCGGTCAAAAGTTTAATGTCAAGGTACGATCTTCTCCAGTTCTCGATCGAACTCTTCACATGATGAATCGGCACTGGGCTCCGAGACAATTCCATGAGCAGACACGCCATACTGTGACAGGCCTAGAAAACCTCGTCCACTGATACATGATGTCACCAAATTTTGTTAGCAGACTGTCGTTGAACCACGGCTGATTTGTGTTTAAGTGACAGATGAACTGCTTTAACAATTATTATGTCTTGACGAAGAAACCTGTCGCTGGGTACTTGTAGTCCCTTGAATGGTAAGTTTTTGGTACTTTGCGTATTTTCCCCCCCTTCCTATGATGAACACAGATGACGAGTCTGATTCGGAATTCCGATGTTGACACCTATTCTACCTACCATTCATGCATTACCTGATTCCTTTACCCATCGCACTCTCTCTACCTTGCAACTTTGTTGAACCTAGCTGACAGTCCTCAAAGGGGTCGTAGTATAATTAGTGAGTTGAGCCGATGATCCAATCTCCCCTTGCATGATGATTGCGAACAAAAGACAAGCATATGTCTGAGCCTCGGCTACGACGATACAAACTCTTTCGCACTTTCTTCTGAACAACGGCACCTTCGTTCCGATTGCTGCAGCCCATGTCCGGGAACGTGTTGGCTGACTGGTGCCAAGATCAATTTGTGAGATCACACTTCTGCCAGAGCATTAATGCAATCCCATCAAGGTTAGTGGCGGTCCCTGCTCTGTCTTTCCCCTCTTATGATGCATACAATATCACGACGGTCAACCGAGCCATATTGCATTGACGATAAACGCCTGTGACAAGGCACCTTTCACTGAATTTCCTTTCTTCACTTCTTGTTGTTTTTCTCACTTGGTCGAAGTATCGCGGCTAACGCGTTCTCAAATAGGTTTGTGATGTCGCTGCGCAGAGCTGGTGTAGTAAACCGGTTCTTGTCCGTGAAGTCCTGAATGAACACTCTTCTCGAAAATCATCTTACATATGAATACATT
Source organism: Trichothecium sympodiale (assembly GCA_003012115.1). Taxonomy (NCBI): domain Eukaryota; kingdom Fungi; phylum Ascomycota; class Sordariomycetes; order Hypocreales; genus Trichothecium; species Trichothecium sympodiale. Next base: position 27,165 of record PXOB01000199.1, read on the forward strand.
ATTGTTTTCCGACTGAAAAAGAATTTATATTACTTGCTACTATATATCTAGAATTCATCAGCGTCGTGAGGGTTCCACCAATCGTTGCGCTAACGTTGACCAAGTTCATCGCTAGTGACAGAAAAAAAAAACGTAGCCCCGTTCTACACCGAAACGCCTTACCTGAACCCAAACCCAATCTCTATTCAAACATCTGTCATGGAGACGCCAACTCATCAAACTCACGATGTCCATCATCGGATCCCTGAAGAGAGAGGCTGTCCCTGATGCTCCATGCCCTCCGGTTGGAGGGGTTCATCTGCTCGTGCTCATATGCGGCAGGCAATCCAACGTACTGGTGCTGATGGATCGGCATGCTACATACAACAATGTAATGTTAGGCTCATGTCCCACGGCGGTGTTCCTTCAAAGACGATCGGGTGTGGTCTTGCTTACCGATCATAGCTGCATTGATCCGAGTACCTGGGCGAAGCCTCGGTTGGGGATCCGGCCACGTATGGGGAGTACTCGTTGAAATGTCCGGGCAAGGGTCCGTGTCCGTGATACGGCTGCTGCCTCATGTCGTAGCCCTGCGCGGAATGGTCCAGGACGGGGTACCCCACCTGATTGTTGTCGACGGAGTAGGGTGTATCAGGCGGCATCACGCCGGTGCTGAAGGACGATGCCCTGCTGACGAAATCCGCCGGCGAGGACATGCCGTCGCCGAAGGCGCTGCTGTGGTTCCTCCAGTGCTGACGCTTGCGGCATCTATACTTGCCGACTCGCCAACGGTCAAAGTGCTGCCGGTAGGATCGCACACTGGAACAAAGATACAGGGACCCCCCAAAAAGTCAGTCTATGTTACTCTATTATTCCCTTATGTGAGAAGGGGGTGGGAAAAAAGAAAGAAGAAGAAGGTTTGAGAGACATACGAGGCTCGGAATCCGTGGCGCTCCTCCATGATTTTCTTGACATCAAGAAGTCTCTTTCCATCCGTGATGTAGAGCTGGATGATGGCTTCCCTGTTGTCGTCCCAGGCCAGAGTCATGATGGGCTCAGTGACAAAGCAAGACGAGAAAAAAAAAGAAGAAAAAAAGAAAGAACAATTTGCAATGGAGATGTCCGTTTGGGAAGGTTATCCTGGGATTACGCGTGTTCCAGAAGGGGGGTTCTCCATGTATTGGTTGGTTGATATATCCAGGTGGTTACAAACCCCGGGGGGACGGCGCGTGAGCTGCAAGAGAAGGGAACCTTGGGGTTAATCCTGATACCCGGAGCCAGAGCCTTTTTTTGTTTTGGATCAACAAAGAGTATAGATAAAAGTATAGCTGAAATCTTTATTCTAGATTGCTTGCCGTAGATGGGTCATTTCCTGGTCTTAACATGGTTGTTGGATTGTAATGAAGAGAGAGAGAGAGAAGGGCTGCAAAGAGGATTGGACAACCTTGGGAGCATTACCCTTTTATATTCCAAAAAGGCAGAGAGAGAGAGAGGGCCATGTTTCTAAACAGAGAAGAGGAGGTAGTAGCAGAAACAAATGGTGGGAAAGAATTTCGCAAAGAGGAGAGAGACAGAATGGGGGAAAAAAAGGTACATGGGTACATTTGGCTTCTTTGATGGCAGAGCCTCCGGAGGTGTATTAGGAAGATCTTCAAACAAGGCTGCGGTGGCGTTTCCCCCCCCCAGTACGACACACACACTATCTCTCTCTCTCACCGCAAGAAATTGCAGTTCTAGCCCACACACCCCAGAAAAGAAAAGAAAAATAAAATAGATTCAAGGCTCCGCGCCCTGTTGTTGGCACACACACCTCACGAAGAGGAGGGGGGGGGGGGGGCAAGGGAAGGGAAGTAACAAGAAGAGACAGCAAAATAGAAAACAACAACCTCTAATACTCACACGGAGCCTGCTGTTGGAGGGGAGAACATGTCACTTTACAAGAAGAGGAGAAGAAAAAATGCTCAGAGAAATCGACACATAATTTGGCAATACTCATCATCCCCTGACCTGACCTCTCGCTGTTGTCCCGGTCTTCCTAGCCAGTCGATGACGAAGGGGGTTAGTTAGTTATCCTGCATATTCAGCTTCATCCCCCGTAAGTAATCATTGCACATAACAGTCGCAATGGGCGGGCAAGGATTAAAAAGAAGGCAGCTAAGACAATAAAAGTGCAAAAAGGGAAACAAGAGCAGAGCAGCCGCGCGGCGCGACATGCAAGAATCAATGTAATCAGCTACAAAAAAAAAAAAGGCCTTGCTGCTCAACCTGCATATAGAAAAGGAGGGGGGGGGGGGGTTGATGCAGTTGCAGCAAATGCTAAGAAGAAAGAAGAAAAAAAGGCAAATGCGAACCAAGATCCAGGCAAGGCATCCCGCCAATTTGCACATTCCTGCAAGCCAAAAAAAAAATTCCACTCAACCATTTTCGACGGCGGCCCAAAAGTCTGCCGGGAAAGCCCAACACTCTCTTTCTTCTTCTTTTTTCTTTTATTCTTTCCTTTTCGAAAAAAACATGGTCAACCCCCATCACATCATCATGCAGGAGGACCCCATGAGAAAATGTATAGAAACACTGCATTGCATATCTGCCGAGAGGAGGGGGAGGGGAGGGAGGGCCCCCCTCTACAAGTATGCAGATAGCCGACTTTGCATGGTCAGCACAAGGGAAATGTGTGTGAAAAAGAAAAAGTAATGAAGAAGAAGAATCATGATGGTTGCAGGACTCTCTAGTCCCGACGAATGAGCTTGGACCCCTGGGCCTGCATGCAGGTAGTTGGCATAACCGCCGCCGCCCAGCTGCTGAGAGAGAGAGAGAGAGAGAGCCGGACCAAGGATATGACGGCTGTAAATAGGTGCGTTAGTATATGTGTAGATAGATACATTAGATAGATACGTCTCTGCCTCAATGGCATCTGGGGGAAAGCTGCAATTTCCCCACTACTTCCCGCTGGGTACCAAAGGCACAGAGCTTGTGCCTTGCAGCTCGCAACTCTCCAAAAATTATCGCTCCGATTATAGCATTGTCTAAAATGGTATCATGGTCTCATCTAACAAAGTATCCTCCGTAATCACGGTTTGGACCTGGACCTGGACCTTAACTTTGAACAGTCTTTCATTTGCGCTATTACATCTTCCATCATTAAGCATAAAGCAGATAATCAAACAACCCTCTCCAGAACAACCCTGTTGATCAATGATGATGCGTAGAGCCTTGCTAAAAGTGCCCGGTTACAATCTCCTCCAATAGGAGGGTGCCCAAGGTGTACTCTGTGCCACGCGGAAACGGTAGGCGCAGCAGCTCAGGCATACATGCAAGGTGAACTAGGGTCCATCCTTGAATATCACACCCGCAAGCATGACTACTACACTCTCTCAAAATTGACTGACGTGTTCCGTCGCATGTTTCCTCCTCCGCCTCACTTTATGCACAACCTCTAGCAGGCAAGGCAGCCAAACTAGCACGCCTCACTATGCGGCTTCCCAGATCGACTCCTAAGCTTTCTCCGCTACCTTAGCATCCCCTTCTGCAGCGGTGGCGGTAGACGGCTGGTCGGTGACGCCCGATTCTTGAGCCTTGTGCTGGTCCGCACCGATAACGGGTGGAACCGTTTCCTTGGGCGAATTATTCTCCAGCTTACCACCAATCGTCTCCGAGGGTGATTCTGCCAAAGGCGATACGGGTGTCGATCCGGCAGCTGAGCTCGAGTCTGGGCCCGCGGCACCAGCTACGCCTTGGATGATCGAGAACCACTTCTGTGCATCATCCGCGGTGTGGGCCTTGAAATTGAGTTCTGACGACCCGGTAAACTTGCTGCTCATCGTCTTGCTCCTGTCCTTGCCCTTGACGCTGAACTTGTCGCCGCTCGGAGCGCCAATAACGGCATCGGGAAGGTAAATTGACAACTCGGGCTTAGGGTCTTGACGAGTGTTGTCCGAGTCCTTGAACTCGTGCAGATACCTCGACGGCGTGACAACATAGTATCCGGTCGACATGCCCCACGACAACTTGTTGCGCGACTTGCGCTCCAGCGAACCCTCGATCAGAGGTTTGACCGACGAGTGTTCCATATTAGGAAACGTGATGGCGTCGACTGCCCTGGGAGGCTCGTTAGGCTGCGCAAGACGCTCGGCGTTGCGAACTGTGAAGTTGGCCCACTCAAACTCGGGGGGAACCTGTTGGATGCTGCCAAGGATGTCGCTGTGCAGAGCGCGTATCTTCTCAGCTTGGCCACCCACGAGCTGGGTGAAAGCTTCCAAGGCCTGCTGGATCACCTCGACGACATGGGCCTCAAAGGTGGCGAAGTTGTTCTGCACAGCGATCAAGTCATTGTGGTGGTTGTTCTCAATCAGAACCTGGTTGCTCAGGCGATGCAGGATGCCCCTGTGGACAACATAAGGGTCCTCGTGGCCGGTGATCTTACCGCCAGACGAGTCGAAAGAGGCCGTCTGCTGGCCAAGCAACTCAATGTGCTTCTGCGTTGTGTTGCGTGCCTTCTCCACCTCCTTGGCACCCTTCTGCGCACCACCAGCCAGCTCCTTGGCCTTGTGCTTGATCTCCTTGTGCAGGCGCTCGAGGATGGGCAGGACGGAGCCTTTGAGGTTCTTCTCGGTCTCGAGGTTGGTGTTGATCATGGCCTGGGTGTTGGAGCGCATATTCTCGAAGAAGCCGGCGATGCCGCCGAGACTCTGGTCGAAGTGGTGGCCCTCTTTGAGCGGGCTCGAAATAACCTACTCCCTGTAAGTGCTTTCCAACAAATGTTTTGCCATGGAAGCCACCATACCTTGAGTGCTTTCTCATATTCCTTCGCATGTCTCCCGTGGATCTTCTCCATGGCCTCCACGTACTCCTCGAGATATCCTACTGCGTGCTTCCATGCCTGTAGACGCTCCGCGAGCAGTCCGGCTGTCTGCATAACCAGGGGGTCAGTCCACATGTTGCTAAACTACAGTAGGTATACAAAGCATGCCGGGCTTCGGCTAGCTGCTGTGGTGTGCAGCATTACAACGTACGTTTGAAGGATCGGCTTCCGGGATAGCATCGTCACTGAAGGAGCTTAAGCCCGTAGCTGCCCTCGAGGGCAAAGATACCGAGTTCGTCGTGACAGGGGACGTTGCGTTCGACATGGTTGCCAGTTATTAATGGATAATGGATAATGGTCGGGGGAGAGGTCGCAGCCCGTCGGGTTGGTGAGGAAGGAGGGAGAGGTCGATCCGAGTCAGGTCGTAGCCGTTCTTTTCAATTCATGCAGCGTAGCAGCACAAGATGGTTGAAAGTGTCAAGGTCGTACTCGTACTAGGATCTGCCCGTCGGCACAAGCCAGCAATTAAATTAAGGAGGGACCTGGTAGCTTGGAATAATGGACCACAGTCAGCCGAGAACCACACTTGGCAGGTGCCGATGATACATACGTGCACGACAACTTGAAGGAAAAAAAAAACAGGTCACCGTCTGAAGCTTCACGAATATCCTGTGCAACAAAGGCCCTAACAGGATGTTGTGTAGTCTTCGTCTTCAGCTAGACAGGGTCATGAGGAGCTTGTGTTCAGCTTCAGACGGTCAATGAGGGGCTCTCTCCCATAGCTAATCATGATGCGCGCAGTGTTTAGTCGGCGTTTAGGCTCCGGTCCGGTGAAGCTTCCCCGCCAAATATGATGATAAGGAAAATGATGGGCACTTACACAGTAGTAGTAGGTGGGTCTTGATAAGTAAGCAAAGTGCTAGGTATACGGAGTATATGTAAGTAAAGATAATCAGTGTCTTGAATTCTCAGGAAAGTATATAAATTATTTAGGAAAATAGGGGGTTGATTAGGTACTGCTGCCATTTTAAATTCCTGTCCAGGGTCGTTGTTTTCTTCGTCCTTGGCCCCCGCCTAGATCGTCAGTTGGGTCCATCTTCTAGCCTTTTTTTTTCTGCCAGGTTCGGTACATGTACAAGCACTTGTAGGTAACCGCTCTGACGTCAAGTACTCCCGGCGAGAACGCTTGTGAGCCTTTGATGTGGGTGGTGCAGAACTTGAGCCTTAACGAATCTGTTTACATCAAAGCCTTGTTTCTCCTAGATGGTTAACAAGTCAGATAAGATCGGAAATCGACCCGCTATTGCTTGCCAGCAGCATCTCTACTTGTAAAACATTGACGCTATTAGTAGCACCATCATACATATTCTGGACCTCTAATAACGGCTCCGATAGAAGCGGACCTTTCTTTCCCCCCTCTTGCAACCGGATTCGTGGATGAGTCGTCTAGTGCGTAGTGATGATGTCGTCAATAATGCCTTCAAGTGAAATGAAGAGGAAGCCTTGACCGTCGAAGGGGGACGATGCGAATAGTCACGAGATCATATGCTTTTACATGCAAGTAGAGGACGCTGTTTAGAACTCTCAAGGTAATTGATCAATGGCTTGCGCTGCGTACGCTGCCGGCGATGATTATAAAGTTGGTATCTCTAAATGTTGTACAGATCCGGTCCATCAACGGTCTTATCGTCACCACTGCGCCCAAGAAATAAAAACATTTCGCCCAAAATCGCTAGGGAATCACATGTTCTATCCGTGAAGATGACCAAACAATACGCCATGCATGAAAGAAGTCCCCGAATGTGCTAGAAAAATGAAAACGCCGTGTCCAATGCCACTTGGTGGAGGTAATGATGTGTAGGTAGCATATACCGAAAATTAAATGCGGCGCCCTAGTGTAAGATGCCCTCAGACAAGGTTCTGTGAGATGCGAAGGAGAGAGGGCGACGTAGTTCTTGTGATACTGAACCCTCAACGATTGGCGTCAAGGCAGCAGTGTGATGCTCACCAGCGGGCGGCGTAGTGGGCGCTGAGAGAGCTGTTTGGTAGTCTGGTAGCTGAAGGGCATTCGACGTCGCCCGCGAACGAGCAGGTGTGCGTAGAGCCGTGCTATAACTCGGCACTCTGTTTAGCTCGGCAAACTCTTCTTCGTTAATGTCGATCCGCTCTGGCGAATGGCGACCCGACGGTGAGTCCTCGCCACTATTGCTGCGAGTAAGGCTGGCCGATGCCGGCTCCGATATCGCACCAATGCCAGCGTTGAAAGCTGTGTTGCGCATCGTCGGATCATCCGAGACGTTGGCCAGCCTAGAAGAAAGAGCAGCTGGTGTGATTAGCGGGCTCTGCGCGACGGCTGCAAGGTTCTCCATTGAGCCCGCTCTCGAGCGGTAGAATGGACTGCTGAAGCCCGATTGAATAGCCGGCGTCCTGAACCCCGCCATGTCGATTTCCTCGTATAATTGATCTAGCTGATGTTCCCCGTACCCCGGAGGTGCTGAAGAGTCAAGATCTGCCGACGAGCTCTGTTGCCCTGGAGTTTGGTCCACCATATCACCCTGCTCATTGAGGGGTACGTTGGGAGAAATGAAAACGGAGATGGGGAGCGTCGCCCTAAGCTCGCTGATGTGGCCGTCTGGGTTGTGCAGGGCGACGGTTAGCTTAATCTTGTGGCGAATCTTGATGCCATGTAGGTTAACATCCTGGATACACTGTCGTAGGCGTCTTGGTAGGTCGAGCTCCTTCTCGATGACCCAACCTTCTTGACCAGTACCCTCGATCATGTCGTGGAAACAATCCCTCGTAATATTGAACTTCCACGTCTTAACCTCACGTTCGATTTTGTGATCGCGGATCGTGAGACCGGTTGGGCCCTGGATGCAGCATTCTCGTATTTCGATAAACTTTGCCGTGACCAGACCGACTTCCAGGCCCTTGAGCAGCGGGGTCAAGCGCATTTCCAACGGGACGCTCCCGCCAAAGACGACAGCCTTGTGCGGAATAACAATCGAGTAATCCACCTTTTGCGGCCAAATGTTTTCTACGCTCATCGCGTGATGAAGCTCCAGAGCAGCAGGATCAAGAGTTCGGATAACCCTGAGGTGCTTGTAAGCGTGCAGATCATAAGCAAGCTTGCCGCGACCAACGGTTGCCTTGAGACGATAGGTGATGGATGCCTCCGGGATGCCCTCGACACTCTCAGCTGAGTCGCCTGGTAGCATATACTCGAACGGGTATTCGTAGTTGCCGGCGGGGAGAATCATGCTTTTGCCATGTTGACCAATGAACGGGTCCCATCGATGCTCGAGAATCGCCGTTGTTCTGTCGCCCTTTTGAGATGAGGAACCAGGTGTGCTGGTTGTGATTGTCAGCCAAGAATTGTAGGAGTAGAGAGTTTTCCTCAGAGCAGCCACTTACTTATGACGCAGGGTGCCTGTCAGGCGTAGCCGAACATCCTCAATCTTTTGTGGCTGAGGGACGCAGAGTACAACTGTACCCTTGATGATTTGGCCGCTACTCTCATGCTCAGGGCCTCGAAAAACTATGAAATCATTTTCAAGGCTGTTGGAATCTGGTAAGCAATGGTTCTGTCATGCTGCGACAAGCTTTTTTTTTTCTTACTCCTGTATGACGTGGGGGTCACTTACCGAATGTCAAAGAGGCTGGCGGCGTGGCGGCCAGTCACTGAGTGGAAGGGATTGAAGGAAGGCATTTTCGGCGCTGCCTCTATAGAATAGGCAGTATGCCTGACACTTTCAAGGAAAGGAGTTGGAAGCGCTGGACAATCGCGAAAAATGGTGGGCTCGGATATCAAAAGAGAAAAGGTCGAAGGGAATCGGGCGGCATTGGCTTTATCAATGAGCCGACACGTACGTTTACGACACACACAACACCAACAACAAGCGCCTTGATTGCGTCTTTGGGTGCGGGTGGATAACGCTGGACTTTGAAGTGGTGGGGGGCGCAGTTTGACATGAAAGATACCGGTTGGACGCTACTGGATAGCACTAAGCCTAGCGGGCCCGGCACCGGTGGATCATGGTCTCTGGAATCTCTGGATTCGTCAAACCGAGCGGCTTCCGACTCGGAGCAAAAACGAAGAATTTGGGTTTAAAGATGGATATGAGAACGGATGTGGGTAACGGGGGTGGCCAAGGAAAGCGGATGATTAGACTGTTGAGAGAGTTGGAAATGGACCAAGTTTGTAGGGAGTGAGTGATGAGTGCCATTCTACGGAGTAAACTTATCGGCATCCAGTTTGAAGAAGAAATGTAATCGGAAGGAACGGCCACCTGATATCGTCTCAACTCTTACGAAACCGTTTGCTGCTGTGTCGAGTGTCTTCCCGACCCCTACAAGTACAAGCCATAACTACTACTACTTGTATGCTATTTTATAGGACCTGGGAAGGTCCGTCTTAATTTTGCATGAGCATGAATTTGCCCACTCGTATCAACCAGTTCTTCACCTACCACTAATACTGCCACTACTACTACTAATAAAGCTAACATGCAGCAGGGTCTTGAAAGGTAGAAAGGGTTCTGAGATCCTGGAACTCAGTGGGGACGAACATCGATACATGCCCTGAGCAGTTGACTGATCACCGCCCCGCCCCCCCCCCCTGTCAGTGACACATCTTGGGAATCTGCTGCTTTCATCACCATTGACAAAGAGTTGCAGACTTTACAACGCATGCCTGTCACGCCTCCTCACACAGCCCTTGGTTTCTCCCCAAAATCTCCCATCACTGCTGGTGGTGTTCTAAACTTCTAATCTAGGCACCTGACACTTTGCCACAACTCGAGTGCGCGTCATCCCCTCTCCATATGGTACAATAGAGAATCGTTAGGGCGACGCCTAAGTCGTAAGGCGCCAAAGCCTGTATGAGATCGACGTTCCTAACAGGTCGGATCCATGCCAGCCGTGGAAGCGGACTAGAAACCTAGGCAATAAGAACGATATTTCCGCTGAGAGTTTGCTGATGTGCAAAGCCGTATGCGGCATCAAGAGGGGCCAACTTCAGGGTAGAGTTCAGGTACCAGCGAGTCGTACGAGTCGTGCCCCTTTTGCCCAGAAATTCCATGCGACCTTCTCCCTCCCTTTCTTAAAAAAAAGAAAAAAAAAAAGAAAAAAAATCTCCAGCGAGTGACAGAACTAAGATAGGGCACGAGTCGGCAGTCTCGTGCATGCATTAGGCATCTTCATCGAAATGCGACATGACCACTCCGTATCGGTGGGGGTGATGTTTGAAGACAGACATCCTTGAAAGTTTAAAACTCGTTTTGTCACCCTCTGGAGAATATTCCAGTTTTAATCGTCCTATTTATTGTATAATGGTACGACGACAGCTGACTGCCACCCTTTGAGTGACCACAGCCTCGCTGCAGGAAATATGCATGCAACCCAACGTACATATAAAAATACGTAGTAGGTATGCATCTTGATGACACAGCCGCTGCCTCATGGTGACCTTTAATCAGACGACGTGGGAACACACTCAACATGTACTCCGTACTCCGTACTTTTTCATGTGCACACCTCCTTTGCAAAACTTTGGCTCGGTGGCACTCGGTGCATCTATCCCGACTAAAGCGGTGGTCATTCTTTTAGACAATGAGAACAGCAAGGGCCAATCTCTGTTTGACTGGCCACTGATAAAACTTGTTCCCTTGTAATGCTTGTGTGCTAGCCGTGATGGCTCGTGCCGCATTACAAGTACCTACACGTGCATCCACCATGCCGGGAAATTTTTCCTTATCGCAGACAGCTAGCTGTACGTACGCTCTAGATCTCCCACCTGCTGATCTCCCACCTGCTTAGCATGATTGGCTCTGATGAGCCACCACTAGACTTTGACGTCTCTTGATCAATCTCCTCGGCGTTCGCCTTGTTGATGATCGCAATACTCCGTACAGGTGCAGTAATGGGTCCTGAGGGACTCACGAGGCCACAGCGACTTACGTGTATGTATATCATGTCATGGTTTCTACGGAGTTACTTTGTCTCCCAGATTATCGCTGATGAAACTTCCGCATCAAAAACTCTCTGCGCCTTTTTCAAGCAAGTCTCGTTTTGATAGCAAGTAGGTAAGTATGACCCACGGCAAGAAAAGCCAAGGCTTCTAGGGCCCGTCGAAGACACAGGGATCCAAGTGCATGCATGCCCGTGCTTGGTAGCTTGGCTTGGGTTGGGATTGCATCATGTTGGTGTTTGTTGGTCATCGATCCAAGATTGTCTACCGAAGATGGAACCCCATAACAAAGTGCGGGCCTTTTGTCTTTTCTTTATGCAACATTGACGACGGGCGTGAAAATTCTCTTTCGACCATTGACATTTGACATTCGCCTTGTCGCTTGCGGCTCGAAACCGGAGAGACTATTCCGCAAGGCGATGCATTGATTTGCGAGGGAAACAGGGAAAAAAAAAAAAACCTCTTACAATTACTGCCTTGGACTCGCCAGGGGGCCTGTAAGCCAGGATGGATATAGCTTGATAACCAATAGACCCGGGAGAGGAGAAACGTACTCACTGTAATACTTACCGGCCCGTACCCTATCAGTGGGCACATCCGTCCCAGATAGTGGCGCGCCCGGTCGAGGCGCCCGCTCCGTAGTCTCACAAGTAAAAGAGCCTCAATTCAGCTCCGCCGCCGCTATTGAGTGGCCGCTGGAATCACAAGGCATGGAAGGCCATCAATGCCGAATTTCTTATCTGATCCCTGCCATTTGGGAGTCACCATTCGGCAAAAACCATCGGCTTTCCATCTACGCCTTATGAGTGGTCACACATCTCGACCAATGGCCTGTTTTATCTCTGATGGCATGATTTTCCTACTATTAAGGGTTTACCCGTTGGACGCCTGTGAAGCTCCCTTTTAGCCCCGTTTTCCCGGGTGTTGACCCGATCGGATACACATAAGCCTCCTACCTACCCACTTGCCTACTGGTCGAATGTTGAGTCCCGGGTTGTTTTCGTAGGAGCAACTTCTCGTTAAAAGACGGAATCCAGGGTCTTATCTTTCTATACGGCGTGTTAAGACGAAGCCTCGAGCGCCATTGTGTGGTGGAATGCCAACAGAACATCAAGTATGATGCCCATACTACTACTATTACTAGTAACCAGTATTACTTACTGTCTGAACTTGTATTTTGCTATATAATTCGACCCCATCACACCTCACTCCGACATGCGCACCAATATCAAAAATTGTGATGAAATACGATTCAGCATGGTGGCATATATCAGGTAGACTTACTCTGAATGCCCAGTACTTGTAAGGCATCTTCTAGCTAAAAACTGGAGGCACGATAGGCACATAAAGTGTGTCACATTGACAAATGCTCAGGGCAGTAATAGTGGCGTTTATTATGCTCTTTCTGTGATGAGGTGGTAGCTTTGTAAGCATGCCAAGAGGGGTTTCAGATTCACGTCTACAAGTACAAAGTTCTGTGCTCCCAATTCGTTAACAAACAAAGGCCGCATCGACATTGCCTTGAGGACGGAAATCCCTCTATCAAACAAGTACCCATGAACTTGATTGGTGAGGTCCGGGCATATTGGATACGATTGGAGTCTATCATGGCCGTAATATATAATATATTCTGTTTACAGACCCCTCCCACAGCTCTTGAGCCTCGCTTTTGTCACTAACATCACTCTTCTCCTACAAGGAGGGATCGCGTGAGAGTGAGGGAGGCTCAGCGCCGATGCGCAGGCTACAGTGCCAGTTGGTTAGGCGAATGGAGACCGCGAGTTCAATTTACGCGCATGTGATGATTGGAGCACTTGGTATAATTACTTTGAAGTCGAGGTCCAAGGTCGGGGGTCAAAGTCGGGGAACAGTATCCGTCATGCCGCCTCGGGTCCCTCGAGTTGGGCATCCTCCATGCTGTAACCCGACCGCATGCCTGGGGTGAAATGCGGGGGAAGAGGTTCCCAGTGCTGCCCACTGAAGCAATGCTTATTACTAATTGGGGCATTCTCATTCTTTTTGTCTGTTGCATTTCACTCCAATCATATCGCGATCTAGAAATGCAATTATTTCTGCACTTTATACACAAACATCGTTTGCAAGTTCGGGTCAATCATCATGAGTATCCTACTCAAACATACTGAGGCTTTACCAAGCCGAATATAGCCACCGTGTGCTCCGCTAAGTACGATCAAGATGATATCCTATCCGATAGGTGATATCGATCGCATTTGCCAGATCTGCGGTAGTTCTCGTTCGCGAAGCTCGAGCGTATCGGCTCAAGTGATGGGATGAGCTGCCTCCAACAATTGCCTGACGCACCATGGTGGCTTTGCTGAATTTTGGAAGATCTCTCGGGATCTGATGATGCGATACTTGCGCAAACCCCGCAAGCGTTTGTTGTTTCGTTGTTTTGTTGTTGCACGTGTACATTGGTAGGCATGTAGCATGTGTGTGTTGGCAGGGTCGATCTTTATCATGAACTCTTCGCCAATAAAGTGTAGTCCAATATTACCTACCGAACTATAACAGTCCCAGTTATTACCTGGGGCACGCAGAGCATGACATCATGCAAAGGGTCTGGTGCTCAAAGTACATCATTCGACTATAGTTGTACACAATAGTATTGGGCCGTGAACAAAGATCATCCACGCTTATGTGTGTTTTATGCATCTTGCATCTTTGCATCTTTTTCCCTCGTACAATTCAATAGAGCAATCAACCATGTCGGAGCTTTTTTTTGCAGCAGAGGCCGTCCTGAGGCTGGTTGACGGGTCGGGTAATAGAGGGGTCCCCAGTAATGCGGCGGTGATTGGTTGCAAATAGCTGTCACACGCATCCCTTGTGGAATTGCCGCCGCCAACACCACTGGTCGCAATTTATCTAGTACGTCTTGGACTCCTCATCCTCTCATTTCTCCTCAAGTACGGGAGAGTACGGAGTGAAAAACGACCTGCATTCTCTGTTGTGCTCCTAGTATCAGGGGAACAGCACATACTTACGGAGTAACTGCCGTCGTGTCATCCGTCATAGAGCATGGCAGCTGAGTGAAAAGACTAGTTGCGCGCCGATCAAAATGACCACTGGTAATACGCCCTCTTCAACCCACGATCTAATTAGACCTTGACCATGTCTGTCAGTACTAACACCTCGTCTTCGTCAGTGCGCATCTGTGTCTGCGGCGATGAGAGCACTGGAAAGTCCAGCCTCATTGCATCTCTCGTCAAAGACCAGTTCATTACCAACAAGATCCAGCCCGTCCTTCCTCAGATAACTATCCCTCCGAGCATCGGGACCCCGGAGAATGTCACCACCACCATCGTCGATACATCCGCCCGCCCCCAAGACCGTACTACTCTGCGCAAAGAGATCCGAAAATGCAACGTCATTCTTCTCATCTACGCCGACCACTACAGCTACGAGCGAGTCGCCCTCTTCTGGATGCCGTACTTCCGTTCTCTGGGCGTCAACGTACCTGTAGTACTATGTGCGAACAAATCAGATTTGGCGGGCCAAGGCAGTACGCCGCAGGTGGTGGAGGAGGAGATGCTACCCGTCATGGCCGAGTTCAGGGAGATCGACTCTTGCATCCGTACCAGCGCCCGCGAGCATCGAAACGTCAATGAAGTCTTCTTCCTCTGTCAGAAAGCCGTCACCCATCCCATAGCTCCGCTCTTCGATTACAAGGAAGGTCACCTTAAGCCAGCTTGTGTTGCGGCCTTGAAGCGTATCTTTTACCTTTGCGACAAGGATCAAGATGGGTACTTGAACGACCAGGAGATGCGGGACTTCCAGTCCAGATGCTTCGACAAGCCACTGACTGACGATGACCTGGAAAACATCAAGACTTCTGTCTCCAAGCCAGCCCGAGGTTCGGATAAGGCAAAAGGCATCGATCAAGCTGGGTTTCTCCAACTGAACAAGATTTATGCGGAAAAGGGGCGTCATGAGACCATTTGGATTATCCTTCGCAAGTACCACTATACAGACAGTCTAAGCTTGGAGGATAAGTTTCTACACCCCAAGCTAGATGTACCCGAATACTCTTCTGCAGAACTTAGCCCAGCTGGGTACAGATTCTTCGTCGATCTGTTCCTTTTGTTCGACAAGGACAACGACGGCGGCTTGAATGACCAGGAGCTCGATGCTCTATTCGCCCCTACCCCTGGCCTCCCAGAATTCTGGCTCGACTCGTCTTTCCCCTCTTCTACGGTAAGAAACGAGGCTGGACATATCACACTTCAAGGCTGGTTAGGTCAATGGAGTATGACTACTTTCCTTGAACCCAACACGACGATTGCATATCTTGCATACCTTGGGTTTGAACCACCCAACCCCAAAGAAACCATCACCTCGGCCCTCAAGATCACCAAGCCTCGCAAGAGGAGATCTCGCCCGGGTCGCGTTGAGAGAAATGTGGTCATGTGCTATGTCCTAGGCTCTGCAGGCGCTGGGAAGTCTGCATTGCTCGACTCTTTCCTCAACCGACCCTTCAGCGGACTGCATCATCCAACCATCAAGCCTCGGCGAGCCGTCAACGGTGTTGAGCTACCGGGAGGCAAGCAGGTATACCTTATCCTCGAGGAACTCGGGGAGTTGGAGACAGCAATCTTGGAAAATCCGGCCAAGCTAGACGCCTGCGATTTGATCTGCTACGCCTACGACTCATCCGATCCGGACTCTTTCTCCCATATCGTCCACACGCGAGCTAAGCACCCACATCTCGACGACCTTCCTGCTATCTACACCGCATTGAAAGCAGACAAGGATAAGACGACACAACGCAGCGAGCTTCAGCCTGATCAGTACACGTCCTCCCTTAGCATGAGCACCCCTCTACACGTCAGTGTTACGTGGAATAGCATCAGCGAGCTATTCGTTGCCTTGGCCGAGACCGCTACGACACCGAGTCTTGGCTTCCCGAAGAGCGAAGAAGAGGCGCCGGATCGTACGAGCCTATACATGGCTTTAGGGGCCACGGCCTGTGCTGGCCTTGCTGCAGCTATGATTTGGCGTAGAGCAACAAACGCTGCTTGAGAACTTGGTGTCTCCAATCTTTCCTTTGTCGCTCGCTTTTTTCTTACCAATCATTTTTTTCTGAGTTTTGGGCGTTTCTAATGGTGATAAAGTTTACCTTGTTATGTCGAGTTTGCTGGATAGTTATTGTCTTATGGGGTGGGGGATAGGTTCATTCTTTTAGACAAGTCCGCCGAGGTGGACGGGGACAGAAATGGTCGAATTACAGCAGTGATGCTAGAGATACCCAGCTCCAAATATTTTGGTCATTACAGTTACTACTACATAATTCATAGCAACCAATAACATTCGTTGTAGTTTTTGTTTATTGCAAACGCCAAATTTTTTTTATTTTGTCCTGTAACTCCCTTGATCCCAGTTCGATGCAGTAAGTTTTTCGCGATTTGTGTAGCATGTATCTGTTAAAAAAGAAGTAGACTGTAAAATCATACCTTATAAAAGCAGAATCCAATGTAGAAGCTCGCCGCTTCCATCTCCTCGTCAGACACGAGCAGCTTCCCGCCGCCTCTCTCCCTGACTCCCATTCTCTCGCTCAGAGGCCCCATCTCCCTGTCGTCCTTCTCAGCCTCCCAAATCTCCGGGAAAGTGCGGTGGAACTGTAGCTCGAGGTTGTAGTCGTCCGCGAGGGCGCGAAACGCCTCCCAGGGAACGACGTACTCGGGCGCTTCGACGGCCTCGTCAAGAAAGAAGTTATATTTCCAGCCAAAGGCAGGTCGGAAGATGCCGTCCTCGGGCGTCTTGTCAGGGAAGCGGACGCGATAGATGCTGTTGCCCCATTCTGCGGTCGGCTCGGCCTCTTCCGCCTCGCCTTCCTCTGCCTCACCCTCCTCCTTGGGTTCCTCGTCCTTCTTCTCTGCCCTAGATGAGGCCTTGGCCTCTTCCGTCTCCTTGCGCTTCGCGGCCTGCTTCTTGTTGAACTCACGCACGCGCTCGCTCAGGATGTCGGAGTTGGGGATGCATCCGATGAAGCGGCCCCCCTTTTTCAGAGCGCCAGCCACGTTGCGCAGCATGTTGCGCGCATTTTTCTCGCTCTCAAAAGCATAGTGCATGGAGAACATCATGCTAACGACGTCGAAACCACGGTGGTTCATGGGGGAAGGGTCGAAGCCGACCTGGCGGATAATCTCGAGGTCCTCAATGCTCTCTCCGTAACAGTCCTTGACGAAGAAACGGCCGTCAAAGGGCGGCGCGCGGCCCCTATGCCCACCTCGTCCGCCCCGTCCGCCTCTGGAAGCCATAGTCCTGTAGCGATCTTTGGCCTGGTCGATGCTCACATCTGCCGGGTCTAATCCGACGTAGAGCTGGATTGGCTGGGGTGCGGCCTGCCACTTGCTCAGGTCGCCTCCCTTACCGCAGCCAATGTCGAGCACGAGAAGATCCTGCCCGCTCGAGCGACCCGCCTCGCGCGAGCCCGGAGTGTGGTCCTCGTCAGGCGAATACCTTTGAATAATGCAGCTCTTGATCCAGTTGTTGAAGACGCGCAAGCCCTTGATCTTGCTGTCCGTCGTGCGCCACTGTCGCCCGCGCTCGGGCACACTGTTGTAATGCTGCCTCACGACGTCGTGGGTGCCACGTTCGCGGTTGCGCTCTGCTTGGACGGTTTCGGCTTCTTGGACGAGACGCTCGCGCTCGGCCTGTCGTTGACGGATCGCCTCACGGTCTGCTTCTGAGAAGCGGGCGCGAGCGCCGGGTCGCTTGAGCTTGCGAGGGGCTTCGGAGGGGGAAACGGCGCGTCGCTTCGCGGGTTGGAGGGAGCTGGCATTGTACGGTTGGGGGAGGTCATCTTGGCCTTCTTCGTTTTTGCGCTTGTTGTTTGTTGCGCCTCTGGAGTCGCCATTGGATCTCCGAGGTCTCTCGTCGTCACTCATAATGTACTAGCGTCACAATGCAATGTAGTGCGAAGTTTTGATGGATATGGGGTGTGATGAGATAGGTCGAATTGGCGATCTGATGAAGTGATGTGGCATTGGAAAAGAGTTGAAGTTGGAGGGCGCAGTCGGCTAGCAGGGTTCAAAATGGAAATAGAGGTTAGACGGGATTGGCGTGCAGGCTTATTGGTTTGGCACTGGTAACACACCCAAATACACGACTTGCTCTTGTGACCATTGCGAATCAGTGTAATTGACAGCATTTTCCCGGGTATTTATCAAATGACTGGTGATTGGTAATTTATACTGAAACACAGAAAAAAGAACAACAGGCTCATCCCCGTGCATGTATTTACGACGGGCTTATACCATGAGCCCGTGTCTCGAGGATAGTCGGAGCCGTAAGCAAATCTACAGAGGCAATATGTCAATTAGGCCCAAGTCAATTCCTCCCCCTGTGTTTCGGTGGCCAGTCAGGTAGAAACAAAAGAGCCTCGATATCCGTATACCTACACCCAGTTGTAAGGTAGTGCCAGGGAGGCCCAGTGCTAACACAAGCTAACCTCTTGTGTAGTAACTCAGAATTACTTGTTCATTATTCCGTATACGGAGTATGTACAGCCACAATAATTCGGGTACTGGGTAGCTTTTAAAGATGAGCTGGTAGACTGAGAGCAGTATCTCGACTTGAGTGCTATCATGGATGATCTCCGACTTGGCGACGAGCATAGTTCACGTCAAAGTCTACATATAAATGTTCCAAAAAGGCCGTTGATAGTGTTGATTTTTATAGCAATATTGTCAAGTTGATCCTGGACACCGTCTGTGCCTTGCTTGATCGTGGGAATGACGCTGATAACCAGCGCAAGAAAGTCCTGGAGACCAGTACGGAGTACAGAGTACAGAGTACGGAGTACTAATACGTACTCCAGGGCATACGTAGGGATTGATTACCTAGAGTGGGGTATCGCTGGCAGAAGGCGGGCTGTAGCTGCTTCTGAAAGAATTAGGTAGTGCAGGTGGTCCGAGCGTTTTACCTCACCACCAAGGCTCCAGCAGCGTACAGCAACTTCTAGGTAGCTACCTGATAGTATCATCATCGCCTCCCAACGACGACCGCCGCCTTGAACCACTCGGCACTCCCACCTTGGAACTCAGTTACGCAATCCCAACTTCCTTACCAAGCTGCGGAGGATTGCAATCTCCAAAAGAAAAACACATACAAGGCCCGTAGCAGCAACAGCGACAGCAAGCCACGATGGGCTCCGATCCGCAGTACGCCAAGTGGCCCTTGCTGCCGCTGTCGCAGCACATCTTCACCCTCACCAACGCATACGCCTCCAAAGGTAGCCAGCAAGCCGCCGTAAAGGCCCTACAAGATGCCATCTCCGAGCACAAGATGGCCCCGCTCTACCGGTACCTCGCCCACCCCATCGACGGCATCCTCAACTCTGTAGGCGAGGGCAACGCCTATGCCCAGGTGCCCGGGAAGCCGTTGAGCCGGAAGTCGAGCATGGCCGGGATGGTCTCTAGCAAGCCGTCGACGTCAGCCGTCAGCCTGCCGTGGGATGAGGCGCTGTACACGAAATTGACTGAGGAAAACGAGAAGGAGCTCGAGGGGTTCAAGAAGGAGGAGGAAGAAGCTGAGGAGCAAGCTGGAGACACAGAAGTCATGGCTGCCAAGGGCAAGGCGGCAGAGTTCTGGGCCAAAGTAGGAGACAAGGTACGGATTCCCCAAGTAGTACACATTTCGTGATGAGCAGAGCTGACGCTCAACACAGGATAAAGCTATCGCAGCCTACGAGAGCGTTTTCGAGAAGACGGGTATTTTGGGCGCCAAGATTGACCTCGTCCTTGCCATCATAAGGATGGGTCTGTTCTACGGCGACAAGGCCCTTGTCAAGAAGCACGTCGAGCGAGCCAAGCAGTTGGTTGAGAGCGGAGGTGACTGGGATCGTCGCAACCGTCTCAAGGCCTACGAGGGCCTGCACCTCATCACCGTTCGAAACTACTCGGCCGCTGCCCCTCTCCTGCTCGACTCCCTCTCAACTTTCACCAGCTACGAACTCTGCACATACTCGAACCTTGTTGTCTACTCCGTGCTGGCTGGCTCGGTCTCGCTCAAGCGTGTAGACTTCAAGAGCAAGGTTGTTGATGCGCCCGAGATCAAGGCTATTCTGGGCGATGGAGGGGACAAGCTTCTCGCTCTCAGCGGAGCTCTCAGCGCCGGGCCAGGCGCTGATGACTCTGTTGGGGATCAAGCCCCCGATGTCGCCACTGCCAAGGCTGTAAACCTGACAACACTCGGCTCCAGTATCGACCAGCCCGAGGCTGAGATGGCTGTCGACTTTAGCCCCCTTGCAATGCTGGTCAGCAGTCTTTATAACGGTAACTACAAGGCCTTCTTCCAGTCGCTGGCCTCGGTAGAGGAGCAGTTCCTCAACCAAGACCGCTATCTTCACGAGCACAAAAACTGGTTCATTCGTGAGATGCGTCTCCGTGCGTACCAGCAGCTCCTCCAGAGCTATCGCGTTGTCGGTCTTGACAGCATGGCCAATGACTTCGGTGTCACTGTCGAATTCCTCGATCGGTAAGTAAAATCTCACTTTGCAAATTGAATCGCAGCTGACTTGTAATCAGTGATCTTGCCAAGTTCATCGCCGCAGGACGTATCCCCTGCACCATTGACCGGGTCTCAGGCAACGGCGTCATCGAGACGAATCGTCCGGATGATAAGAGCAAGCAGTACCAAGACGTCGTACGCCAGGGTGACCAGCTCATCACCAAGTTGCAAAAGTATGGCCAGGCTGTCAGACTACGTGGTAGTGAGCGTGCATAGACAAGGATCTGTACGACGGATACCTTGCTATGATAATATGTAGATTTATGGCAAAATCAAGAGGTCAAAAATCTTGTCATCATCATCATCATCGTCTAACATTGTTTCCTCGTGCGGAGTGTCTATCCAAGGGGTAACATGTGATTTATCCAATATTTGCTGATGGTAATTATGGTTTTTTTTATTCTCTCCAGGGTTATGCCTTTTTTCCCTCCTCTTTTGAGCCTTATGATTATTTCTTTACCTGTACTTGTCCATGAACTCCTTGTGGAACTTGACAATCTTGCCAGTCCACTCCGTCCCCGGGGCGAGGAAGGTGGTTCTGAAGTGCAGCGTGCCCTCCTTCTGCCCGAAGCCAGAGCCGGGGACGACGCAGATACCCGTGGACTCGAGTAGCTTCATGCAGTAGAACTCATCGGGGGTACGCCCCTCCTTCTTGGCGGCCTCGGCGGCCTTCTCGGAGAGGGTGATTGTGGGGAAGAGGTACATGCTGCCCTGGGGGGTTCCACATGAGACGCCTTCCATCTGCTCAAAGGCGCTGTGGAGGGCGTTGGCGCGCTGCTTAAGGCCCTCGAAGATGCCGTCGTACTCCTTCTTGTACAAGTCGTACGAGGGCTCGCCAGGCTGGGGAGGGTTGACCATGCACTCGACGATGCACTGACCGATGACGGGGGCGCAGAGCATGATGGAGACGAACTTGTAGATCTGGGCCTCGACTTCGGGGTTGAAGCCGACGAGCTCGAAGTAGCCGCCGCGGTGGCCGCACTCGCCGACCATGCCCTTGGAGATGGAGTGGAGCGAGGCCAGCTCGACGCCGTCATACTGACCAGGCGTCTCCTTCTGCATCTGGCGCAGGACGCGCTTGAAGCTGTGGAACTTGCCGACGAAGACGTTGGTCTGGTAGACCTCATCGGCCAGGAGCACGAGGTTCTCCTTTGCGGCGAAGTCGATGACGGCACGGACGTCCTCCTCGGAGAGGGAGGCGCCGGTAGGGTTGCCTGGGTTGATGATGACGATGCAGCGGACATCGATGCCTTCAGCCTTGGCCTTTTCGTAGGAGGAGCGGATAGTGTCGAGGTCGGTGCCCCAGTTCTTTGCCTCGTCAAGGTAGTAGGGGACGCACTTGGCGTTGAGGACGGAGAGGGTAGCTGTGTAAAGGGGGTATTGAGGGATGGGGATGAGGATGCCCGTATTGGGCCCGGCGGCCATGGTTGTGAGGAGGGTGTTTACACCGGAGGAGGCACCGGCAGAGAGGTAAATCTTGGAGGGGTCGGCAGGGAAGCCATCACGGCCTTTTTTCGCCAGTTAGCATACAAGTTACACATCGAAGAAAAGGCAGCTCTCACGCTCGAGGAACTTGGCAACGCTCTCCTTGATAGCAGGAACACCATTGCTGGCGCTGTAGGCACCAACGCTGCCAACATGCTTTAGCAGCCACTTGGCCCTCTCGACGACATCGGACTTGTACCCCAGGTGGTCGATGAGCACATCCTCCTTGTCCAGAAGCTGTGGGTTCTCTAGCAAGCTGGCCACCTGGCGGAAGAAGGTAATGGGCTTCTGATCCAGCTGCTGCGGGTTGCCAATGTTGGCGGAAATGACCTCGTCGAAAGGAAGGTCATCGGCCTGGCCGCTGGCGATCTTGGCGCGGTATTCCTCCGATTTGACAGCCAGTTCGCCACGGACGGCGTACTTGGCCGCCTTGACGTTGGGGTTGATGTTGTCGGCCGTCAATCTCATGTTGGAAACTTGGCGGTATTGGACCTGGAGATTTTGATGTCGATGGTGGGGTTGGATTGGAGGGGTATTCCAAAGTGCTGGGGGAGAAATCAGTTACAATCCACAACAAGGGTAAATAAATAGAAAGGAGAAAGAAAAAAAAAAGCGGATTCTGTTAGAACGTATGGTCCAGGTACGGGGAAGTATCAAATAGCAGAGTGGCTTTCTTCACCGAAGAAATGAGCTAATAGTCTTGGGGAAACAGAAAATAAAAAAAAATTAAACGGGCGCGTGGCGTCGCCCTCAAACGTCCCGGGTCACAGACTTTTCGACGTGTAAGTGGGTGTAAGTGGGATCGGGTAGAACAGGAACGACGAGGCTCCTTCAGTCTCTTCTGTTTCCCCTCCGTCTTATTGCAGCAGCAGGCGCTTGCTCTTCTGACAAGCTCTCTCAAGTAATAGCAACACAAGCTAGCGATCCTGCTGCAGGTGCTGTCCTGTCCTCGTGGTCTGAGATTTTGCTTACCACCGAAAATCGGTCGCATTTTGGGCCCATTGTCAAACCAGTCCGAAAGATGCGGTGGGCTGGGGGGTCGTCGGTAGCTTCCGAGACCGGTCCTTCAGCTAGGGAAGGCCTTCTTTTTTTTTTTTTTTCTCTCTTCGATGGAACAACAGCACGCGTCCCGAATCGCTTGATCGAGCAGCTGATGTGAAGTTTGGAGAGGAATTGATAGTACATACTGAGCTAGCACTCGCTCGCGTCGTTCTGTCGCATTCGCTCAGATGATCCTATCCGATGCTTTGCTGCACGCTATGCAAGCAGCCATCGTCGCCCCCAATGGCCCTATCATGAATAAGGGCATTGCAATTTGGAAGGAATCTGAATGGCCAAATTCCCCCACGAGCTCTATAACGTACCTGACATGCGCGAGGTCCCAATCAGCCTAGGAGAGGATAACCGAGTGTTCAGCCCGACGCTCAAGCCCGTTCTTGTCGCCATCGTTGAAATCCGTGCAACGTGTTAGACGTGAAAAAAAAAAAAAGACGAGAGTGTTGCGCGGGGATGTTGTCGCAATGCCGACGACGGAAGACGAAACCTCTAGTCCTCAACCTCAACCTAGAACTAGATGCACGCTTTCGCGACAAGGGGTGGGTGCTATGAAGGAACGATGAAAAGTTTTTAATAGAGAATGAAAAGTTTGTAAAGAGAGGCCGAGCGGACGAGTAGAAGGAGAATGATAAGAAGAGTGCAGCAGAGATGCCAAGATTATTTTCGCGGGATATTGAGGTCGTCGGTGGACTACCTACTAATCATATAGCACTATACGGAGTAGTCTTATACTCCTTCTCTCGCCATCCTCCCTACCTAGTAAATCGATGCTAGTGTCTCTGCCGTTCTTTCCCCTTGGACATTGTGGTGGATGCAGTAATACAGTTCAGTTTTTCGCCATTCCAACGTCAGTCGTTCCTTGGAGAAAACGGTTGAGGGAAAAAACGGACGTTGGTTCGTAATGGACCAAAGAGCGAAATCGCTCTACTGGGGTAGTATACAGGATCGCATATCCCGGTCTTTTGCGTTAGTTTCGCTCAGGTACGGAGAGTACCACCATTTGAATTGTCCAGGATCAACTCACCTTATCCACTGGCGGATTGTGGGCAGTAAGGCAGCTTCGGTCAGGCTTCGGTGTGCTGTTGCCGCCGACAATGCCGGACTTTTATCCCGCCGAGAGACCGACCTTGAATCTCCAAATTTACCCACGTTGGCCGGGTCATTCACAGTCTTGCGGTTGGATTGGAGCTGATATCTGGGCGAACATTTTAACCGACCTTTCTGCTCGTCAAACGCCATCATGGCTAAGAAAGGTACAGCAGCAACTTGATATTGCGGCTCTCCTACGACCACACACCCAGGCTGACAATTTCTTAGGCAAGGCTCGTTTGATCCATGTCCGGCTCATCTCCATGGCCATGACTGGTTTCTTCTATACATTCAAGCGACCTAGAGCGGCCCAACCCATGGGTATGCTCAAATACGACCCAATTGGTACGAACCACTCCCGATAGATATTCGCGCCTCCGTTGCCATAGCTGTTAACACCACAAACAGTACGGAAGAAGGTCCTATTCCTCGAAAAACGGCGAAAGTAACACACATCTTTGTTACGAGACCGATCCCCTTACTTGGCTTGTGTAGGGGTTTGACCTACACTGGATGATAACATCTTGGAGACCGAGAGATTCGAGGATAATCGTGTAATATTACAATCGGCATTTTGGGAGTTTGGGACTAGAGAGTCGTTGCATGAATGACCACGACTGTACGAATACTATATGTTCTCACCAGACCGGGTGTTAACTTGACTGAATATATATTTCTATGGGCTCCTCATAGATATCTGACGAACCCGTGCATAGGAAAGTTCCATAACTCTGGGCGATCAACACTATGGTACCAAGATGTATCCTTCCAAGATGGTGTGTGTGCTCGTCAAATGGCCTAAAATATCATGTGGGGTGCACGCCTCGACTCAGCCCAGATAATGCACGGATCTGTAATCCTGTTGCAATGCCCTCGACTTAATCGGCTGCGGTGTGCTGTTCTTGACTTGTAGGGCGCCGAAACGATTTCTCAATAGCCGTCACCGTACGAAACCCGGGGTGGATGAGGCCCGCTTGAAGTGAGGTTGACGGTTCTAACTTGAGTCTCTTGGCTCGGTCGGGATTCGTTGCTTCTTCGTTGGTCTGATGCTTCAAGGTTTTGATGTGATCCCTTTCATAATCAGCAACCGTAGGAAGAACACGCTGTTCCGGCAAGATACGGGGGACCTGGACGGATCTGATGCGCTCAATAATAAGGCTGCCGTTATCGCTTGATGGCGGTACCCCTGAAATCTTCGTCGATATCGGTTGATTATTTTGGGTGGGGCTGAGGGTTTGGCTTGATTCCAGTTCATCGATACCCTCCTCTCGGGGAATTTGCTCAAGTGACTCTGTCCTTTGCGAAGGCTGAGATGACTTCAAAATCGACCGAACTTGCCGGCCCTCACGGCGTCGTGCCTGTTCTTGATGTACTGATAGAAGCGGCGATGGTGTGCGGGCGATGTGTAATGGGATTTGGACCGTCACCTTGCGCTGTCCCTGAGATGAAACCTTTTCAGACCTGGAACCCTCTTTCAAATCACTCAACTCCCTCTTGATCCATTCCTCCTCACTTAAAAGGGATTTAGTAGATGAGTCGACGTCTAGCTTGAGATTGAAGAAGGCACCTAACTTCGACTGCAGTCTTTCGAGGATACTGAGCTTCTGGTCCATGGACTCAACGTGCGATTGAAGGCCATCAACCGTTCTCACATGTTCAGGCCATTCCAAGTCTTCCTTCTCTGCAGCCTCCTGTTGCTTTTGCAACTTTTGAAGCTTTTGGCTGAGCTGGTTAACGCTGCTCTTTTCATTTCTGAGTCTTGTTTTCAGCGCTTCGACATCTGGACAGACGTGTTGTTGAGCATCTGCCAACTTGGCTTCAGCCTCTCCAAGTTGTCTCGTTAGCTCATCGACGGCTTTCTCGCTCCTGTGGAGCTTCTCTTTGGCACCATTCTCCTGGGCATTGAGATGTTCCCAGAGACTGCTGCCAAAGCTGGATAGTTCGCGCTTTAGAACACCCTCCGTGTTCTTCTGGGTTTCAGCGATTTGGGTCGATAAACTCTTCGCCCTAGCGGTATGATCCTCTCCAGTAAGTTGAGACTGACTCTCTCTTTCGCGAATAGAGATGCTAAGATCTTCTATCTGCTTTTGGAACCCATTGTGTTCTTCACCCATTGTTTCTAGTTTCTTCGAGATACCCAATGAGTCCGAAGTTGATCGCGCAATCATTTCATCGTAGGCTTTGCGAGTCGCTTCCGCGGCTCTCGTCAAACCAGCCAGGGCCTCGGCCGCTTGCGAATATGCATGCATCGTTGCATTTCGCTCCTCTTCATGCTCATGAAAGAACTCACCAAGCACTTTCGTGGTATCTCTGAGGTTATTCGCGAGGCAGGTTCCTGTATCAGACATCCGGGACATCTGGCGAGCAAGTGCATCCTGTCCATAGGCAATCTGAGTAACCGACGGTGTAAGACTTGGATAGTGTTAGTATAATCCCACGTGTTAGTGTATGATAACTTGCATTGATATGAGGCTTGTCTTTAGAGCAGAGGCCAAATCGTCAGGGTTGATAGCGTTGCTGACTTTCTCCGTTACATGCGCGAGCTGGCTCTCAATGTTGGTCATCCTAGCTAGGGTTAGTACTGTGACTTTTCTTGGACAACCATAGAGCTAACCTCTCTGTCATGGACTCAGCTAGGAAGTCGTTCACTTGTTGGCTTTGCTTCGTTTGGCTTGCCAAGTTATACATTTCGGTTACCCTCCATTCTATTACCTTCATGCTCTCTCCTGCTTGTTCTTGCATCTTGTCAAACTGCACGCGAAGACGGTTAGCTTCCTGTTGCTCAAGATACAGGGTCTCTTGTTTCTCTTTCAAGGCTTTTTCTAAGTTGGCGATGATCGTATCTTCTGCAAACCAATTAACATGTTGAATACTAGCAGAATTGAACTCCAAGTACTTACTTTGTACTATCGTTGCATCCTTCTCAGTCTGACAGTCATGATACTCCTTTGCTAACGCCTCACATCTGCGGTGGCTGTCGCTCAAAAACTCCTCGATCTTTTGAGAATCTTTCTTCTGCCTTTTGCGCTCATCTTTGAGCTCTTTGGATAATGATTGGCATTGCATTATTGACTCCTTTTGCAAGTCCTGTTGCTCTTGGATTGCTTCGTTGAACTTTTCCTCATATAACTTCCTCTCCTCTGAGACTTTGGCTGTCATCTGTTCAGCTTCTGCCAGGCTTTTGCGCACAGAGAGAAGCTCGGAACTTATGTGCTCATTGTCCTGTGCCAGAGCCTCATTTTGCCCTTTAAATGTCTTGAGACTTTCTTCCAAAGCCTTGCGATGCTTCTGGTCTTCGCGTCGAGCTTCGTGTGCAGTTCGAAGACTTTTTGCCAGACGAGATATTTCAAGCTGCTTCTTACTCAATACTGTTTCTTGATGTTCCAATTTTTGAATTAAGTCGTTCCAGTTGCAGACAGCTTGCTGCACCAAGTCTTGGTTGGACTTATCTCGAGAAAATGAATTTTCGGGAATATTAGGTCGTC
Organism: Trichothecium sympodiale; assembly: GCA_003012115.1. Lineage (NCBI taxonomy): Eukaryota > Fungi > Ascomycota > Sordariomycetes > Hypocreales > Trichothecium > Trichothecium sympodiale. The sequence goes on from PXOB01000199.1 coordinate 54,553, forward strand.
TCTTAGATATATTGCTCAGCCGGGAGAGAGAATGCTCGCGACGATTTGGGGACAAGCGCTGATCCTCGAGTGAAGGCACAAATCGCGGTATATGCTGGCTTCGGGATTCGCGAACTCCTTTTTGTGGCCTTCTTGGACTCTGAGCAACAGGTCCCTCTAAGTCACCGCATGTGGAAGAGGGCGTACTGCTCGTTCGAGACTTGTTGGAAATAACATTCGTGATTCTAGATGCAACTTGCGGGCTCTCTGGGGCTTGATGTTCGGCCTCTGGTTTGCGGGATTGAACCTCGAGGGCATTGATTTTCTCCCCATGCCACCAGTGGTACCGGCTCATGGGGGAGCTTGTTTGGCCTCGAGGCTGCAATGATGAAACGGGTACCTGTCTCTGGCCCGAAGGGACGTTATTTTTAATTTGAGGGTGACCGTATGAGTCATCGTTCGGTGGTTTCTCTCTCGCGTCACCCGAGGGACTTTTGACGGCATTGGCTTGACGAGGAGACTTGATCGGTGTAGTGTGATGCGATGAAGAAGCGAACTCATGTAAGTTTAGGAATGACGGTGTGTTATGATTCGCCTGAACCTTTTGTGTCGGAAAAGCAATGCTGTTAGTAGGTCCATCGTCTAAGACTGTCGCTAGGTCTGATTGATCTTGAAGGTTGATGGCTTGTTGCTGGGGCACATTGTAGAATCGCCCTGGTAGGCATGGCTTGTTCGGCTGGAAAACGAAGCCCTCGTTAAGCGAAGCTTCGGAAATCATCTCTTTGGCCATTTCTTTTGGTGCAAGAGGCGTGTACTCGAACAGGTCCTTGATCTCAAATCAACTAGAGATGCATTGAAGCCGAGAAAAATAATAGACTGAAGACACAGGGGGCATACTACGCCAGGATGTTAGGAGAATGAGGAGAGATTTCCTACTAGGTACTTCTGGCAGGAAAAAAACTAACTTCCTGTTGCTTCTACCTATTATAAGCTACCTTAGGTAGGTAGAGGGGACACGAGGAAGGAAAGAGGCAGGAGCTACTGTCTATTTCCTGGATTTCGATTTAAACGTCGCTGCGACTTCAAGGCAGGTGCGAGTCAGACCTCGGGACAGTGTCTACTTCAGATGATCTAGGTAGGAGGCACTCGTACCTTACTTGGTCTCCTGATCCATAGAGGAAGTACCCTAACCAAAGGCATTCCGGGCTTGTACCCTGAGCCATTGTCCAACCGAGTCAAATTCGTGCTCTTGTTACCCAAGAAAAGAAGCTGCAGGTCCTCATCCTCAGCGGTGGCAGTATATCGTTGTAAGTATGTAGTAATGGGTTGTTGGCGATGGCACTTGTTCGAATCCAGACCGCCAAGTGATTCACGCTAGGGATGTAGGTATGTTGCCAGGTATATTTCTGGTTCTAATGTAAAACTTTGTATGGTTTTATAGACATCTCACTATAAAAATTACGGAGTAGGCCTGGACCGTCGCCTCAAATGCGGTCTCAGCATCCTCCAGACCGATGTGCACGATTCTGCTGCGCTCCGCGTATGGGTTATGTGTGATGCTCTGGGCGCTTTCACGCTACGGAGTACCTAGGCCAAATATGTTCTCCATTTGCATGCCGTCACGACGTCAAAGTCAAGTGCCGACAGCCTAATCTGCACGAAAACCCCAATTTCGTCAAAAGTCTAATACTTGTACGAACGTCCTGCTTTGCTCAAGTCGCAACCCCACTATGCTTCTTCACTCTACACGCCTAACGCTGAGCGCTGATTGGCCATGCCCCTGACGCACCCCTGTCCAAGGTCGGCGCTTCGCGGGCTCAACTCACCAATCACGGCGGGGTGACATGCACTTTCACTGCATCGTCTAGCCAATTGCTTGGTGATGGAACATTTTCCATGGAACCTGGGCGGCTGCGATGCGGAGGCGGCCACATAAACGGCTGCGTCTGAGAAGCGTATGAGATGTGGAACAGGTCCCTTGAATTGTAAACCATTTTGTGTATATACTCGTGAGCCGGCATCGTGTTACGTCGGCTGTCGTCTTGAACATCTTTCTATCGTCCATCTACAAACATTTTGCCAAACATCGCCGCCTGTCCAGTCTACCAGGCACCTGAGCTCAGGTACCGCTGCATACACCTCGTACCATTACAATCTGGCATCCCATTATGCCCACTGATTCTAGCGATTTCCCGCTGGCAAGCGAGACTCCCATCCCTGGCGATGCAGGCACAATCACTGCTCCAGGCGTAGGGTCGGGGAGCGACGCCGGTGCCTCTGGAAGTAGCTCAAGCTATGGTATGACGTTATCGACCGGTGGCCTTGTGGCCATCGTTGTCGTTGTCGTCCTCATCGCTATCCTTGGAGGTATGTGAAACTCGTCATAAGCAATGCCATTGCATGAGCTAACACATTGTAGCTACTACCGCCACGCTGTTCTTCATTGCTAAGAAGAGAGAATGGACTGTGAAGGAAACTCTTCGCCACTCTGCTAAGAAGGTTAAGACGGCCCTGACTCCTCGACGCTCTGAATTCCCCTCGCATCTGAAAGATCCTCAAGAACGTGGGGGCCGCAAGGGTCGCGCGAGGATGGCCGACGATGTACCACCGACGCCCCGCCTGAATCCAGAGGATATCGAGAAAGGACTAGCCAAGGCTAGTGCTAAGGACAAAGTTTTCAAGTTGGGCAAGAAGTGAACGGGAAGTGGGAGGCATGTTTGGTTGCAGAGGAACAATGACGGTGACACGGCCATTTCTGATTGATCTTGACTTGACGTCTTTTTCTGATTCTCTTCGTCATGCCCCCCTGGAGGCGGGTATATGTAAATAATCATTGCTCTGTCCTGGCTGCAGGATCTACATCTTTCTAAACGTGTTGGAGCTGGCACTCCGTCGAGATGCCGTCGGTTTCCTCTTGGTTGGTGCAGCTTCAACTTCCTCCTCTTGCCAGTTCTTCTTCTTATTTGACTGTGGAACAAATGTGACGGATTGTTCTCCTGTGATTTCACCTCTCTGCGCCCGTGATCGACCCGACTTTTGCTGTCTCGTTCCCAGCGCTGTATCTCTGATGCGACCACCAACCTCCTTTGTTGATGAGACTTGCATAACAACGTCGTCCTCTTGTTTCGGTTGTCCAGTGATCTCATCATCGCTTTCTTGTTCGCTGGATTCATCCTCGGAATCCTTCGCCTGGTACTTCGTCGGTGCCTTAGGATCGGGCTTTTCCACTGTCCCACTGGGGTTAAGCAGCTTGAATTCCCAACTGTTTTCGTCAACCTTGAATGCCTCGTCCTCGAACATCTTGGAGAAACGCTCGTCTCCAAGAATGCCCGCATTGGTATCGACGTCATCTCTCTTCTCCTGCTTCTTAAGGAGCTTGTCGACCAGCTTCTGGTTGACCTTGACCTTCTTATTACCACGAATCCTGCTAGCACGCTCCTTCTCCACCTTATCCTTGACACGCTTAACGCGCTCCTCTTCCCATACATAGGGATTGACAATGAGTCTCGCTTGCTCGTAGAGCTTGGATGCCACGAAGTAACCATGCATATAAGGACGCAAGAGATTCGTCTTGCCGACAAGGTGGTCAAGGCTGAGCTGTTTAAGCTCTGGCAGAGTCAAGAACTTGTAGTTGTCGTATGTCTCTGTACGGACCTCCTCCGCCATCTCTTCCACCATATTGTCCAAGAAAGAGCACCACTTGGGTGCCGGGCCGAGCTGAGGCACGAAGAAGGCGTGTTGCTGTTTTCCCTCATTCGCTGTCAAGATCATGCCAGAGTTCTTGCACCATGCTACATCGTTGATATCCACGAGGGGCTCAACTGATGTCCATGGATCACCGGTAGCTTCGTCCCATAGCTTGAGAATACGCTTGTCTGCAGAGAGAATCTTCTTCTCCTGAGATGCGGTAGTCATATGGATGAGTTTCTTCACGGAAAACCCATATCCATGATCCTTCTTGAGTAGAGGCGTAGGCCTACGCATGTCGAAAATCTGGACCATGCCCGTGGATGACCCGGTTGCGATCGACAGACCGGACGAGTTGAAGTCCAGGGCTGTCACCTCGCCCTCGTGCCCCGCTAATAGTGCTACTCTTGACTTCGATCTTGGGTCCCAGAACTCTACTGTCCCTATTGATGTTCCGAACGCAAGAAGGTTATGTGACTCCTCAGCAATGGCCCCGACGTTGACACTTCCGACACCGATACCACCCTGAAGGCCACCCCCAGTCAGCTCATCATCGCCGCCAACATCAATCTGATATGACCTCATGAAACGTCCCAACTCTAGATTCATGCGGAAGACCTCGCCCTTTCCATCGGCATCAAGCCCAACCGCAGGTATCAAAGCTTCGGCTAAGTGTCGATCATAAAGCAAGTCTCGACCGTAACGTGGTATGCGAACTTCGTAATGGCAGCCCATGGGCGTGTGGAACTCGATTTTTCGATCATTTTGAAGGTGCAGTGACTTCGAGTAGTCGGCGGAGAGGAGGACGAAGGCCTGGTTAAGTGATGTCGTGTGTCGCGCAAAGGATAGCGAAAGTTCGGGAAGATTATGTACATGGATCTGAGGCTTGTAGGTGCCTGTGCTCATGACCCAGTTGCCGTCATCACTAACACGGATGCAATTGCTGGCTTCCTCAAACTCGAAATCCTGTAGCAGTTCGACTCGGTTCTGATATTCCGCATCGTTCTTCAGACTGCGCTTGCGACGGCGGGCCAGCCAGTCGGGCAGAGGCCGCGCAGTTTGCGCCCCCGACACAGTGTACACGGGGACTGTGCCCGGATTGGTGAGCTTCATGGCTCAATGTGCTATGACTTGTTGCTACGAAGTGATTGCGAACAAGTATGATGGTAAAGCATACAAGGTCGTGAGAAAACGTCTGGACGACAAAGTCAATAAAGATCAGCAAGTTTAGAAAAAAAAAATCCAGGTCAAGGATAAGAACCAGCCCACTGTCTCGGTAAAAGACCCCACTTTCTTATCTTAGCGGCGGTTCTCACCGTGAGCCACAGCTCCTTGACTTGCTACTTGTTAGCCTGCGTGCCTGCCTAAGGTAATACTCCGTAATTACCTGCTAATAGCTGATCTCCGGTTATTTGCGCCCATCCGGGGGAACTGCGACCGGACGTCCGTGTGGGATCATCTCCATCCTGTTCGGGCTGTCGAGTTCTTTTCAACACTTTTGTCCTGAGTTCAACGAGCTCGAATCGTCCTACGATCTTCGGCCGAATCTCGCTCCTCCCTGGCCATAGTAAGTACATCTCTTACTGTATCCGAGCGCCACCAGGGGCACGCCCGAGAAGTCAAATTGGATACCCTCACTCGACCCGGCTCGACCCTGCGCAAATGGCTTCAATGTTCGAACTTCAACCAGCCCTTCTGCATTAATAAAACACGTGGTCGAATAACAGCCGATTTGCTCCAATATATTGTCACGACGCGTTCAAGGCGACGAGGACTCGAATACGGCAGCGGGTGGACATGGAGCGGACGCATGTAGACCTGGTAGTTTTCCAAGCATTCTTCCTCCCATAACACGATACCCCGATCGGGAACATATGACCGGCCAAAACATACAAAAAGCATTCCAAAGTCAGCGTGGTAATATTGATTAGTCCGGAGGCGGGCGTCAGCCGGCGATATGGACGTTGGGGACTTCGAAACTAACACGTTGTTAATTGTAAGGTTCTTACTAGTACATGGGCCATCAAGGGCACGACTGACAGTTGCAAAGAAAAACATATCCTCTATTACATATCGAATCTACGAACCCTCCCCCGAATATTCGAATCTTTTCGCAACGGCCGCACTGGAGCTAGAGAGCTCGCTGCGTGACAATGGGCACCTTGTCAGTTACGATACAGGTCGCCGAGGCCTTTGGTACTTTCGGATCTGGAACAAGGAGGATTCGGAGATTTCAAATGATGGAGGGCTAGCAAAGAGCCTCAAAATCAATGGTTGGGAGCTGATTGTTGCCGAGGAAGGCCAGTTCGAACCTGCATCCTTACACAAGGCTCGTACTCAACCGCAGTCCTTAGTACAGACGCCAACAGCCGTATCTGGAGCAGGTGCTTCGGCCGACCAGAGCCAACGCAATGCTATACCATCGCCAGCACAGAGTACACAAAATAGCTCCCAGGAGCAAGACACCAGAAATACGATCTCAGGAACTAGTGTTTCGCAGGCCTTATCAGTATCAACTAAGGTCGTCTATGAGAACTTCATAATGTCGATTCTTGTCTCGGTTCTCATCGCGTTCTGTCCCGTTGTCGGGGCTATACCCCTCAATTATCGAACTGTGCTCCTCCCATCCAAACGAAATGGCTGGAAAGAAGCCACGGTTGCTCAAGCGGGGTCATTGGGGACCTTTGGAGTCTACCTTACAACAACGGGTGTTATAGCCCTGAGCCTGAATGTATCGCACTGTAGAGCATTGATCTCTCTTGATGATATATTGACAGCCAATCTGACCTTTCCGGATCAGCATATACTAGCCGCTCCCTTCGGAATACATGCTATGAGCCGAAACGGTACTGCAGACATTGGGACTTTCAGTTTGGCCCAAACTCCGACTACTCAACCTTTTAGCTTCCGGGGCGTTTCCGAAGCCAATAGTAAACAATGGAAGGAGGCTTGTTTGAGAATACTCAGATACCGTGGGATCATTACTACATCAATGATTGACTCTCCATGGATTAATGTTAGTGTCGCTAGGCGTCGATTCCAAGAGAGGCACCAAGATACCAAGTCGTGTAGGGAACCTACCACGAATATTCCCTGGCCACAGACCTTGTGTTTTAGGCGGAAGAATCTTGATGCTTCCACAACGAGTAGGATTGGAGAAACTCTGCTGAACGGGCATGAAGAAAGCCACGACCCTCTGGGCCGTGCGGGACAGTGGTTTGGTTCTGCTCCAGAAAGGGATGACCAAATATTGAAGAGGAGGGCAGAGCGTGCTACTATCAATGCCTCAGATGCTCATACTGGGCTAGGAACTCGATCAGACATTACTGCTGATCAAGGACTCGCTGCATTTGGGCGACCAACTATGGCAGCGGCCGGTGCTATGTATCCAACACCGCCAGATGGTGTACCCAACCCGAACGATATCACGGCTGCATTCGAAGTGGCAACCTCTACACCCCTGAACACCGGAAATGAGCTTGATCAAACTGTGCACATGGATACTTCGGTCGATCATGCTCTCCATGAAGAATGGGATTCTGGTGATGCCGCGCGGCGTGACCGAAGCGACAGCCATCTACTGAGAGATGCCGAAACCATGGGACTAGAAAATGGCATGTTCGGCGATGGAGACATCACGGATGCTGATTTCAGTTTTTTTGACCAACACCCAGACGATGACGACCTGGCCATGAATCATGACGGCGACTCAATACTAGACCTGGTGCCATTACAACATCAGCAAGTCCAGCAGACTCAGCAGCCGCACCACGAACGTAAATTGGAACAATTATCAGAATGTGAACCGGAGCAGTCAACGGACGAAACGCAATTTACTCCGAATAAAGCTCCGGATGTAGCCCCGCCGTCAGATACTCATGTCTTTGCAAAGCCAGAACTGAAGCACGCTAGGAGCCTACTTCTTGCTGAACCAATCAAAGAGGAGCCGAATGAGAAGACTGGCGACTACATCAAAAGGGAGTCCAGCCCTTTTAATCCCGATGTTGTGTTTAGAAGAGTTCAAGCAGCCGCACCTGGCAAAAGAGATCGATCCTTGTCCGCAGAGAAGGACTCGAAACGGCGGGCCAGTATATTTGGTAAAGTTGAGCTAGGCCCTGAACTGTCTTTACTCGACAAAAGGTACGAGAAAGGAGGTCTCTTTGATTTTGATGAATCGGCAACTCAGCAAAAGGCGGAAGATGATGGTGTTGCAGAACCTTCCTACTTGAGACGTTTACCCAAACGCCTCATAAAGCCTCGAGAAACTGGACTACAAAGTAACACGCTTATGAGACGTTTTACCGCTTTCGATCCGCCCACGGCACAGTCAAGCCCTGTCTATGGCGGTGTTCAAGGTTCTGATGACGGAAGTAGCGTGGTATCTGATGGCGATGATTCGAGTTACCTTTCAGATGATTTGATCTCGCCAGCTAAGCTGAGCACGAGACGAGGGCCGTTAGATGAAGATACGATTTCTCATGTGACGTCTTTGCGGGACATGGATGGTATCGACGAGCCAGATCACCAATTGGCCATAGAGCTTCCCCGACTCTCAAAACCTGATCCACCTGAAGTCTCTCTACACAGATTTTTTGCCGACCCCGAACCCGTGCAGAACGAGCTCTTCATGTCAGACGAGGACCTAGTCCAAATTGCTCAAATTGTAACGGAACAAACTGCTACAGGATGTGTAGATGTCTTTGGCTTGTGCCGAGATGATCACTCAACGTCCACTGGTACCTATCGCCAGCAGCAAGCTGCAGATGCGCACAAGTCTTTGAGCGTCATACAAAGAGTAGTATCAGGTGCCTTGGCTGGGTTTACTCCAACGAAGATGAAAGGGTTGCTAGAAGTTGCTGATATCCCAATTCAGGGACAGCTTAACAGGCTTCAACCCCGCCCAGTACCAGGGCGTGATACTAACTCGGAGCAGCTGCGACCCAACATATACTATCCTTTACCTGTGCATCATCTAGAGGTACGTAGATCTGAAAGCAAGCTGTCAGTGTTGCCGTCTGCAGTCGGTTTCTGGGAAAGCCTGGGGTTAGGCCCGGCAGCGGGGAGCAAAAATGTCAAGGCCGTTTGCGTGTTCCCCGGCTGGAACGGCATGGCAGATAACGTAGATACGTTTTTGGGTCGAATCAAAAGCGTATATGAGCTCCTGAGGCTTGGAAACTTTGAGCGGCTATCACTCGGGGCAGATTCGCAAGACGGCATCCTTGCGTACGAGGTGGATAGAATCTCGACCTCTCCGGATGATAGTGTCACCGGGCACGGATCAGCTCTAATCGAGACCATGGACACAGTGCAAGATGTCGTGATGGATTCGAATGAAGCCGAGCAAAACGTGGTTATTTTCATGATTTACTCGCCCTCGAACCCAAGCACCATCGTCGAAGCCTGTCTCGCTTTTCAGCGATTCTTCGACAGTTATAGGAAGGCTTTGAGTAAAACAGGAGAGACGCCTCGGAACGAGCTCGTGCTACAGCTAGTTTCGGCTGAATCGGTGTCGAGCCCAAGCAGTCTGGTGACAGCCACGTCTTCTGAGCTCAGTAACTTTTGCATGCAATTGTATGATCGGTGTACTCTTTTCAACGGCCCCATGCCTGCCTATGCTGTTGAACTTGAACAAACACTACCGAGGATGATTGACTTCAAACTTACCAGCAACGCTTCTGCGTCTCTGATACACGAAAACTCGTGTATTCATGTCGCCTACGCCCAGAGTATTGATGGAAGATGGGTCACAGCTGCTTGGACGGATGAAAGAGGACATGAACAGGCGACAGCCTCATACTGTTTAGGAAGAAGGGGTCGCACGCTATCGACACACATGGATGATGTTGCACATGAGATCTGGGAAACGACATTAGAGATAATAGCGGTACGGAGGGTCAGTTGGCGGGTAGTGATTGTCAAGTCTGGGCCCATGGGCGCTCACGAGATGGAGTTCTGGGCTCAACTCGCTCGAACAGAATCCAAGGTCAACGTCGGGTTGCTTTTGATGACTGTGGATACAAATCCTGCCTTGCAGCTGTTGCCACCTGCCGTTCACCTCCCACCATTCTCCATGGGCCTCTTCACAAGCCCAGCCTCAACTCCGCAGGCGAACATTGTGTCGCCCGAACAGACCACGGCTGCGACGCCCTCAGCTGACGCCACCGGCGAGGCCACATCTTCAGACGCTGCACTGCTAGACCTCACCGATCAAACGTGGGGTGCCGTCCTGGGCCATCGACTGAACAACTCGACCAGCTTGCTCGAGTTGCAGCCAACTTTGATCAGTGGCTATCTCATAAAGCGCACAGGGGCGAAGTCTGAAGACCCCCCTGTCGTCATGGAAGTCAATCTTCTGCAGACGGAGAACCTGAACCGTGCATACGAGCCGCTTCTTAGAGAGATGTTGAGCCACTACCGTGGGCTGGGGACGCTGGCGAGAGCAAGAGGTATTGTAGACCGGGCAACCGATGTGAGACCCTGGCACATTGCTGCGGCGGAAAAGGCTGTCAGAGCACTACATATGCTTATGTGACGGGTGTATCTTGTATCAAGATTATTGTTTAGGTATGGTAAAAGAGAAGCCGGGTTTATTGCATGGCGTTGGTGCATGCTGATTGGTGCTTTATGGAGCAGGCAACGGGTATCAACAGGCCCCCCAAGCTAGGAGGAGTCTAGTATTATGTTCTAGTATTATGTGAATGGAAAAGCGTATCATCCAGGGCACAATTACCTATCGAAGATTAGAATAATCATTACCATCTCTGTAGGTTTAAATCAACACAATCACATGTCAAGCTTTTCCATCTTCAATCTACAAACTTGGCGCTATTGGCAGGACCATTGCCTACCTGGACAAGGTTGACCCCCAAGGCTTTGGATAGCCACATCGAGTCTCCCGTCCTGATGGAGACCAAGATGGGCAACTTTCAATTCGCGAGCGGGCATCAGAGCTACCTATCCGAGTTTGCGATTCCCAGTTTCCATTTCCATCTCACTTCAACGTACTGCCTACTGCCGACGCAGGGCGTGTCCATCGGGGCGCTCGACTACCTCAAAGACGTCTTCCACAAAGTCTAGATCAAGAGGAGTGCACTGAGGCCATGACACGAGGAGTCGGAAAGTGAAAGCGAGGAGTAGTAAGTAGCAGCTGGAGAAATCCGAGGAAGAAAGAGAGTTGAAGAAGAGTCCAAATTCTGACAGCTGATAAGGTATCCTTGCAATTCTCGACTTTCTCTTAGTTGATGACGAGCCAATCTATTCCTTATGCGGGCAGCCGCAGGAGCGAAGGCATCTCCGCTTCCTGCAAGTTGAGGCGGTGAATTCGATAGTAAATAGAAATAATCTAGACACTGGTCATTCTTGGCGAATTTTTTTTTTTTTTTCAAGACTATATATTTTGGATTATTAATATTTATGAGAAGCGCTATGAGTGGTAAGTGGTGAAGATGACTCTTACTGTTTTGTTACTGATGACTCCTTCCAAATCCAAAGTGGCGAGTCATAGTACTACTAGTTAGCAAGATGAAGTCAGAGAAATCCCTGTCATGAATCTAGCCTCACCCAATTGACATGACCTACCCTACCCATTTGCGCAACAATGAATTTACAATAAAACCGGTGCCTGTCTCAGGCTGAAAAAAAAAACTAATAATCGCAAATCAAGCATCTTATCAATTTCTCCCCCTAAACATTGTACGACACGCACAACAGCAACAATGATGAGGCCTTCGTCATTAGAAAGCCTCCCGGATGACCTCCTCATAGACATCTTGGACCACCTCAACCTCGCCCAGGATATCTCCCACCTCTCCCAGGTCTCGCGTCGGACTCACACGTTTGCTGCGCTCCATGGCTGGCGGCGGTTCGTCAGGACGCGCTTCAGCAACTGGTCCGTTCCAGGCAGTATTACGCTTCCCACCCGAGGAGGAGAAGAAGGAGGAGGAGATGGAGATGGAGAAGGGAGGGACTGGCTCTCCACGGCAGATCGCCTGACGTACCTGGACCGCTGCTGGGACAGGCGCGGGCTCCTGCTCATCAATTTCGCCGAGAAGAAGCAGAAGCGCGGCGGGGGAAGAAATGATGCTTCATACGGTATTATGCGGCAGTCCGTCAACTTCCACCCTGCGCTGGACGCTGGCTTGCTGCCCGGCGGCCAAGGTGAGCTGGCCGCCTGGGGCGTGGGCGAGAACCTCATCACGAGGGTATCAGTAGAGGGGAAGGAGGACGAGTGGCACCGCCTCGACGGGAGGGTGAACGGGTACGCGTCCGGGTTCGGGGACGTCACGGCCGTGTCCACGCTCGAGGTGGACGGAGGAGCGCCGGGCGTCGCAGTCGGACGCGCCAACGGCGAGCTGCATCTCCTCCACGCCGCTGGTCCGGATTTTGGAAAGATTGCGCGGACAATCTCGCATAGGAGTAGCTACCGGACCCAAACGCGAAAGTCGCCGGCACAGGTCGCCGTCTCCTGGACGGAATGGCATCCCTCCTCGAACCTCCTTGCGAGCAGCTCCAACACGACCCTCTCACTCTACGACCTCGGCAACTCGACAGAAGGAGAAGAAGGTGACCTGCAGCCTATGCTCCTCTACGACATGGCTTTGGAGAATGACCCCCACGACGTGTCCCTCATCCGGAACGTCAAGTTCATGGACAGCAAGACCATAGCGGTAGGCCTAGGGGGCACGCGCGAGCCCCTGCGCTGGGGACAGATGACACCCACGGGCATCACCTTTAGTCCCGTCTCCCGCGGCGCTTCGGAGAAAAATGACTTCCTCGCCACCAAGGCCAACCTCGAACGTGCCGGCACAACCACCGTCAGGGCCATTGAGCCGGTGGGCAAATCAGGAACGCTGCTGCTGAGCGCCTGGGACGACGGGAGCTACAGGTTGACGGACATCCGGACGCCTTCTCCCTACGATGCTTCCTACCGCGACCGCTGGCAGCCTTACGAGCCCGGGAGCACGCTGCTCGTGTACGGGACCAGGCACTTCGTCACGGGGAGCAACATTTCCCCCGACCTGCGCTTCTTCGACTTTCGCCACCCGAAGCCGTACCACCACACGGACGCACTTCCTTGCTCGGGATCCGCGCCGACACCTCGGCCGCCCTTTGTCAAGGAGACAGTTAACGGGGAGTTTGAAAGGTGCAATCACGCGGCGGGCCAGCGGTGCACATGGCACTCCCTGTCCAGCCACTCAGCCTGGCGACCGGACGCCACCATCCACACCGGCCGTTCCTGGCGCAACCGCGTCCACGCCCTCGCAAAGGCAAGTGACATCTCACCCAGATTCTACGTCGGCTTCGAAGGCGCCGTGACGGAAGTCAACCTCGCGCTGTCGCGTGACGTCTCGCAGGGGAGGAGGAGCTTCGAGCGCACGCACCCGGACGGGTGGGAGGCCGTGCCGGCAAGGGGGCGTGTTGGGCTCATCGAGAACGGCGTCGGCTTGGTGGACGAGGAGGACTGGGACCAGGCCCGGTCGGAAAATCTCCAGATCTGGCACCAGAGCCAGGACGCGTTCAAGGGGGATGCTGCTGCCGCAAAGGGAGCGGACAGCAAGAGCGAGTACTCGAGACTGGATGAAGCATACATTCCGCCCCCGCCGAGGCGGGAAGGCGAGGTAAGGCGTAATGAGCGAGGCTGGCGTTGACGAGGAAGGTTTCATCATTATTTCCAAGGATATTTATTTCATAGACGGCGGTGCATAGCATTTAACATGAGATGAAGGAACAAAGAGAAAGGGACAATTTGTACATCAGGGTTGAAGGTGTCTTGTCTTTCTTGTACATCTAAGGCGCTTCGTACATGAAAAAGAAAATAGAATATTGCTTTATATCAATCAATTCCGCCCCCCACCTCCTCCACTACCAAGTCTATAGCTTGGCCTCGGGCTTGAACAGGGCAAGCCTCTCCTTCAGACTCGTCTCAGCCTCCTTCTCAATCCTGGAGACGAGCTCGTCGCAGGTGGGAATATCGTGGATGAGGCCAATGACCTGGCCAGTGGTCCAGACGCCAAACTCTGGGTCGCCGGTGACGAAGACCTCCTTGCCCCTCTTGCCGCTGACGAGGGGAGCCACCTCCTCAAACTTGCCCTCGGTGCTCTCCCTCTCGATCTTGAGTGCCTCCTCGGCGACCTTGTTCTTGTAAAGGCGAGTCGTGTTCCTCCACCGCCTCAGCAGGAGCGTCGTGTCCGTCTCCTGCGCCTTGACAATCTCCTCCTTGACGCGCTGGTGGACGGGTGCCTCCCTTGTGCACATGAACCGCGTGCCCATGTTGACGCCGCAGGCGCCCAGGCACAGCGCGGCAGCGAGCCCGTGCCCGTCGGCGAACCCCCCCGACGCGATGAAGGGCACGTTGCCGAGCGTCTGCCGGGCTCGCGACAAGAGAATAAAGTTTGTGATGTCGCTCTCCCCCACGTGGCCCGCGCACTCGAAGCCGTCGATGCTAAGAAAGTCGACGCCCAGCTTGACGGCAGACTGCGCGTGCCGGATGCTCGTGCACTTGTGCAGCACCGTCACGCCAGCCTTCTTGAGCTGCTTGATGATGGGGCCGGGCGAGTTGCCCGCCGTCTCGACCACCGTGATGCCCTCGTCGATGACGGCCTGCGCGTACGCACCGTAGTCCGGGGGGACCATGGAAGGGAGGAGCGTGAGGTTGACGCCGAACGGGTTCTTGGTGAGCGTGCGGCAGCGACGGATCTCGTCGCGGAGGGCCGCCGGCGTGGGGTAGATGAGCGCCGTGATGATGCCCAGGCCGCCCGCGTTGGACACGGCCGAGGCGAGGTCTGCGGTGCCGACGTGCATCATGCCACCTTGGACGACGGGTACTGTGAAAGGGAGAACATGTTAGCGCCCTTGTTGTACGTTTATTCAATTAGGAAAAGAAGTAATAAAACCTTACCCCGGATGCCCAGGCGGCGGGTCAGCTCTGTTGCGAAAGGCATCTTTTGTCTCTCTCTCTCTCTATATATATATATGGATTCTGTGGTTTAGATTTCGTAAAGATTAGATGAATGATACAAGAGATGTTAGTAAATGTGTATCTTCGTATAGTAAGAAGAAAAGGATGAAGGGTGGAAGAAAGAAAGAAAGAAAGAAAGAGAATTGACCACGAGGAAGGAGGTGAGAGATAGGTATTCTGAATACCCGTGCGGCCTGTGCGTACGACGTTTTGGCGTCGTGCGTGCCGAGGTATTGAATTGAATTCTCCCCAGCTAAAACCCCACAATTTGGATGCAAAGTTGCCCCCGGCCCGTCAGCAGCTTCCCCCTTCTTCCCCCTCCTCGGCACCCCAGGGCCCACAGTGAAGTACAAGTACGCATGCATGTAGGTACTCCGTACGTACCTTTCACATGCAACTGGACCGACCTTGCGACAAGCCAAGAGGAAGAACAACCATGATACTGAGAAGCACTCCAAAAAAAAAAAAAAAAAAGTGACAGATGACAATACTATCATTTTGGAATCGGGAATCTGGTCATAATATTGAATGAATATCATCTTCGTAAATCTTTAAATCTCAGAAGCAAATCGCTTGTATTTTTCATAAAAAAAGCAAACTCCCCCCAGCCTTTCCATGTACTTGGCTTGCAGGTTTATTCCGTCATAGTATCATGTCCATGATAGCTCGTTATTCTACATAATTCGACCCCCTTACAGATATACTCTTCTTCTTCTTCTTCTACATCGTCAACATGCTGCTCTCACCCCATCTCTGCATCTGGCGCAAGGCCACCTAATGCTCCCCTCTCCCTGGGCTTCCCGACAAGATCCGCGTAACCGTCCAGGCTCGAGCCCATGACCTTGACCATGTCAAAGATGTGCGTCCCCTTGAACGTCTCCGCCCACAGCCTCACCACGGCACCTGCTAGCTGCTGCAGCTTCGCGCTGTCGCTTGTTACCATTTCCATCTGCCCAGATAGAGAACCGGATCCCGACAGTGACGGGTCTATCGGCACTGCAAACTCGGTTTCGTCCAGCATTCTCCGTACAACTTCCAGCAGGTTCTTCTCTTCCGGTGAAGCAGGAGGATCGTTAGGCCCGATAGAACCAAGAGTTAGCAGCCATTTGGCAAGCAGGATTGCGCACTCAAAGTTGCAGACTTATCCACCATGTTAGCGTTGATAAAGATTAAAGGTTTTGGGTGCCAACTCACGAGAGTTTTGTATGCTCCACTCGGACGACTTGGTGCGAGCCACGTAATTTACTCCAGCCTTGACTAGCACAGAGAGAGCATGGACAGCTTGGAACACCGCACGGTGAAGTCGTAGACTACGGTGCAAGAGCGGCGTGTTCTGAAGAGCGGAAGCCACCAGCATCGAGTCCCTAGATTCAAGCGATCTTCCAGGCGACATGTCGGTATACAGTCGTATAAATCCAAGCCGTAACAAGGCCGACGCATTGTATGCAAGAGGACCCCCGCGGATAGAGTCGGTCCCGCCAAAATGCCCAGACTCTGCAGCGCGCAGTTGGTGTCGGTGCTCAAAGCTGGTCTGCCAGACCTGCAAAGCCTGTGTCACCTCTTCCACATCCTCGTGCTTGAGAGTCCTTTGCACGTCATACGGCATCGACGTCGCGAATGAGGTCTGTTTCAAAAGGAACACGTGCTGGAGCAATGCATGAATCAAGACGTAGCTCCCCAGTGCAGAGAGCTGCGACGGAAGGCTCTGATTCGATCGCCCGAAAAGTCGTGAAAAGGCTTCATGGACGGTGATCTCTGCCACGGGTGTAGATTGCCGCAGTTCTTGCCATTGCCACGCCGACTCTGCCCTCCAAAGACGGGATCGGAGTGGCAGATGGAGATTCAGCTCCGACGTCAGAATGAGAGGCGGCATATTGTAGGCGGTGCTGCAGAGGTTGAAAAAGCAATAGGCTACGAGCTTGGTTCGTGTCGCTCCCTCTAGGCGAATCCAAGCCTCCCAGTCTGTAAGAGTTGCCAGGTTCGCCTCAACATTAAGCCCCTCTTCGCGTATTAAAATGGCGAGATTGCTCTGCAGGGAGAGCGCTTCATGAAGAATGGTCTTGACACCCCAGAGCCCGACGGCAAAAAGCAGCAGCACAGCCTGTATGGTCTCGAGCCGTGCCTGCGGCGTGTTTGGAGAACTAGCCGGTCAGTAGCGATCCGACACGCATCTTGATATCACTTACTATGGCTCCCTATGCGTATCTTGTACTGTTGGGCGTTCAGCCTGCGCCGATGCGAAGGAATGTCGGTAGGTAGTAGTAGGTGATGGTCTAGTTGAATGAGGGCTGTATGCGGATGCTGTTGGCAGCAACGCATGCACCTCGGAGCTATGTCTACGTCGAATTTGTTCCATGGCTACAGCCTTGGCAGCGTACCAGAGAGCGTAGCCTCTGTTGCTTTCAAAGCGGTACTGTGCGCCAATTGCCAGCATTGCCAGCAGTAGTTCGGGAGCTATGTCGACAGGCGACAGAGTCGGGAGATGGAGGAAGGGTAGGTGTTCGTGAAAGCCGCTGATGTAACCTTCGAGAAATCGAGTCAGGGTATATCGAGAAGGAAAGACGAAGTCCTTGGGGAGAACGGAGGAAAATTCATCAAGCCGGTTCTTGATGATACTGTGATCTGTCACAGAAATGCGTAACAGAGATGTCCTCGTGCCATCTTCATTGCCGTCACGATCTGGTGCCAGAGAGCCCAGCCGAGAGGGAAACGCCGAGTTGGGCTTATTGCTGCCTCGTCCCACGTTCCCAGGCGATCGAGACCACAGGCCCATTTGTTGTTCGGGGTCGAAATGTGGAGGTAGAAAGTGCGGTGTTGGGGAGAAGTCATCGAGAAACAGATCGTAACCATCGTAAGTGGCTCGAGGCGTTTGCATCAAGAATGCAGAGGTAGCTCCAGGCTTTTGGTCTTCACGTCCACGGTCTTGATACTGGTTCATCCCATCACCATAACCCTGCGGCCGAGTCTGATGAGTTGGTCCATTTGCGGCCATTGTATGCATGCCGTTGACCTCACTGGCTAGCGCAGCATCCGACAGCAAATCAAGATTACACGCTGGCTGCCTAGTATTCCCTCGATGGTCTGGCTGGAGAGACCCATCGTTGGTTGGGGCCAGATATCCTTGGTGGAACGACTGAGGTGGCTGTTGCTGTTGCTGGTGCTGGTGCTGGTGCTGGTGCGCCCGATGGTCCGGGTGAGGATGAAGAGTCGGCGATTGATGTGGATGGGACATGGGTTGAGGCGGCGATATGGCTACCTGCGGTGGTTGCGCAATTTGCGATTGGATATTCATGGGGCCTCCATCGACGCGACCACCAGATAGTGAAGGCTGATGGTGCGAATTGGAGGCGCCAGATGTCAGTTTTCTTGACCTTGCGCCATCCTTGCTGCTCATATTGAGATGAACAAGCTTTTCGTGTCTGACAAGAAGATCGCTGATATCCATGTAAGCATGTCTCAGAGTAATGAATAATATGTTGTTACGAGTGTTGATTGATTGATTGATTGATTGATTGATGATGGAAGAAAGGTCAGGATAGTAAAGGGAAAGGAAAGGAAAGAATCAGAGAGTTGAGCCGCACCAGGGGCAGCGGGGATGGTACGGATGTGAATGGCAGTGGTAATAGGCCACACGGCTAAGTAGGCATTACGAGGGGATGATCAACAGATGAGCGGGCGACGTGATGCACTTACCGCCTCCCAAAATTCTTGCCGCAACGGTCCCATTCGCACTGGAAGGGCTTTTCTTTGGTATGCGTCCTTTCGTGTCTCTGGACGTGCTCGACTCGCCTGGAGTAGGGGTACATGTCAGTTACCCAAAGGCTCGCACAAACAATCTCATCTGAGAGTATATGGTCTCACCTGAATCGCTTGTTACAGTACTTGCAAGGCAATGTCTTGGGCTTCTGCATGCGGTTCTCAGTGCCCCCAGGAGACCCAAGGCCGCGACCCGAGCTCCTTGCGGGGATAGGAGGCGACCCGTCCACGGCCTGGAGAGGTAACATGATACTATGGCGAAATCACTTGGACTTGATTGAGCGTCAGTCCGGTCATCTGTTCAAAAACAAAGATAAAGTCGGAGAGTGGGGGGTGTATGGATGGGTAACACTTGGGTATTGAAACCCCCCCTCTTTCGGGACGCGAGGCGCAGTTCCAATAAACAAGGAACGTTGAGCATGTACGTGAAGAGGATTACCAACTGGAAGAAAGCTATAGGGCGAAGAGGAAAAGTAAATGGCCGGCGAGGGGAACACCCTCGTTTGGCGAATGCTGCGGAGAAAAAGTAGACAAGGGGGCCGGATAAACAAGCTGTTGCATATGGAAAGACGGAGAGGGAGGATGGATTGGAGAAAGGCAACAGGGAACCAGGCCAAGCACAAAAGGTTGCCGACTAGCCCGAGAGAAGGGGCACTGTCACGTATACAGGCAGTTTACCCCCTCAGATATTGCTGCGATATGCTTCGTAGAAAGGTCTGAGGGGATCAAGTGAGAGATCGCGTGCCCCCTTGTCGTCAAGAGCGAGGGACGGGGGTGTATGCCGGAGAAGTCCTCGATATTGATGAACCCCAGTGTTGTTGCAGTGCTAGCAATACGTGCCAAGATGGGGTTCTGATAACGCGATAGCAGCCCTCAAATGAAGACCAAACAGGGTTCTTTTAACGGGGAAGAAGAAGGAAGAAAGAAATGCGGAGTGATCAAGGTCAAGCGAAAATGTCTATGTGGTAGGTGCGCAACGCGGGGGAACAGAGGGGAAGTAAACGAAAGCCTTACGTACATGGTCCAGTAATAAGTGACTCCCTAAGTGAGACAAGGAAGCGGGCAACTACTACTAGCAGAGCGCGACACAAAGACCTGGGAAGTTCAATGGGGTTTGCGATTTCCTCGAGGGCCTATGATAGAGCCGACTGTACTAGTTGCTGCCGCCAAAGGATGAGACAAGCGCAACGCGGTGGCCAGCCAGCAGAAAGTCCAGAGGCACGCCGCATCAGGAGGGGTCACCAGAAGGGGCACGCACGTCCCGGCTGGCCCAGGCGTTGTCCTTTGTCTGCGCGTGCTTTGCGGCTGTGGTTGGTGGGCAGATAGCCGACGAGATTGAGATGATCGACGGAAGTATTTTTTGTTTCGTGTGGAGAGAATGAGAGGGTGAGGAGGGGGGAGGGGAGGGGGGGG